>JBDFRD010593373.1:0-16677 GCA_039654405.1 Bullina lineata | reverse complement strand
GAGAGAGAGAGAGAGAGAGAGAGAGAGAGAGAGAGAGAGAGAGAGAGAGAGAGAGAGAGAGAGAGAGAGAACAAAAAGAAGAAGTTTAAAGAATGAAAAGGACAGATGGAAAACAGTACGGATTTAATATTTATATGAGTACAAAAGTGAATATTATAGAAGTATATGTATAGAAGGAAGTGTACATTGTAATACTGTACAATAAATGCTTAGTAAGAATATATTTTCAACCCAAGGTTCGGGGTGCAAAACAAGCAAACACTGGCATGGAAAATTGGTCAGACTCCATTTTTATCTTTTCGTATGAACCGACCCATTCAAACTCCTATACTATAACTATAAATTTTTATACGTTCTCAAATTTTCATGATTTGAGTGCGAGGTACACTTGGACAGACTGAATCCTTAGAAGAGAGGATGACATTAAGAGATCAGTTCCCCTTCTTTTGAAAACAACAGACATGCTTGAATTTGAAGGCGTGGACTGATGTTATTCCAAATTTTTTTAAGTCAATTTCTTTGAGAAAATAAAATGATCAAGGAAAACAAAATGACAATCTTTTCATTGTCCGTTCATTAATTACAAAATGCTATATGTATTTGAAACTTTCCCTCCATTCAAACGAAGACTCTAAAATATGACACAACTGCAACCACACAATCTTCACCAATAAAATAAATCCACCCCATTTCTTTTGTCCTTCCACTTTTCACTTTTCCTGTACATTTCTGTGACAAATCTTATTTCTAATATAATAATGCTACATGTTTTACCACAGTATACATTTTTCTTGTTGAGACTTTCATTCGCTGTTTCAGACATAATCTAGCCATTTTTAAGTCAGCTAATGAATGATATTTATTCCAAATTATGGAATTATAGGTAAGCCCAAGAAGAAAAGAACGATGCAAAGAAAAAAAAAAAAGAAAAATTATGATATTTATAAACATGTAATTGTATAGACCTAATTATGTCTTCTACCCCCCCAAAAAATCAAGGTGGATTTGTTTTGGTTTAGAATATTACTACTGGGATTTTGTGAGTTAGAATGGATTTCTTTTATTGCCTTTACAATACTTTTTTGAAAATATTCTATTGATGCAATCCATTATTATAACAGTATTCAGTTTTTAATGTGACAGCGGCTTGCACCCGAAAGCAGTGGGCATTATTTGCAAAGAACATTTGGACAAGTGGTGGAAAATCTAAAAATATTCTACTTACAGATTAACAATGAATCAGCTGCCAGCAAAATGTTCACAAACATATCATACATTGCACTTGAACAATTTTTTTGTTCAGCTTTACAACAAAGTCCAATCACAATCGTTTTGCCAAAGGCTGGTCAGAATGCAAAGTGCTTCTTTGAAAACGACAATACTAAAAAAAAATTAGAGGCATTTAAAAGTATGTTGCTGGACAAACTGCAAAGGTCAAATAAAGCTGCAAACTACTGTTGAATCCAGTAGAAATATGTAATTTATACCTGCTGGCTGAAGCCCACAGAGAATAAAAAGACACAATCAAGTTTTGCAAGTTTGTAAGTTAGTTGTTCCCAGATGGAGAAAGAAAAAAGACAGTTGACCCATCATATTGCTGACTCCAACTCAGTGCTGTTGCTGTCTTCTTCATTGAGAAAGTACTGGCTGTCCACACTTTTCAAGATATCCAGAGTTGCCTGAAGGCGCAGATCATCGGGGAAGTCACTCATGGTCGTTTTACTGAGGTCAATGTTAGGGGTCGTCCCCGAATAGTTGGCAGCTGGCAAAGAAGCAGCTGTAATAGAAAGCTCAGAGAAGCTACCTTGTGGGGCACATATGGAATTGGCTGGAAATACTGAGGCTTGCCCAGATCGGTTCAGAGACTGGGTCTGGGGCGCAGTGCTTATCCTGGGGAAGTCAGAAAGTTCTTGGGATGCTAGGGCAGGGTAGAAACTGGACTGCTGGAGGGTGGAGGAAGGGTCATGCTGAATGGGCTGGCTTTTTCCTCTGGATTGGGGCTTTGGCGCCATCATTACTTGCATTGGAGGGTCAAAGTTTACTGGACCTGGCATAGCAATGGGTGTTTGCTGTGAGCTGGAAAAACTTGTGTGAGAGTCCGACTGAGTTTGGCATTCTCCAAAGAGGGTCTCCATGTTCCCATCCTTTCCAGTTCTTGAGCCATTCCGCCCACTTAGCATGGCCAGCTGACGAGAGAAGGGGTAGGTGGAATGAGGCTGGGACGAGAGGTCATCTAACTGTCCCGACTGCGTTTTGTGCTCATAGCCTATAGAGTCTTGGAGACTATTCCTACAATCTTCGTCCCCAGCCACAGCAGCTGATTTGTGCACATCCATCAAATCCAAGTGAGAATGACCCAGCTTTTCTTGTTCATCACAATCATTCAGAATATCTGGATAAACTTCTTGAAGAGATTCTTGATTACCAGAGGACTGACGATTGGCCTGGTTCTTAGAATGGCGGGAGCTGTGTCTTAGGTTTACCTGACCTTGGTTAAATGTACACATGTTTTCGTCTTCGATGACATTATTCGAACTGTCTTTAGATAGGAGAAACAATATTCTTGCTTCCTCATAAGTAGGCAGTTGACCTTCATTCAGGATATTCTCGTTGGTCACTGATGCATTTTGAGTGTATGAAGACTGACAGTTCTGCTGCGTCTTCCACTCTTGGGAGTCTGATGTTTGATGACAGGATTTAGTTACAAATTTTGTGGAATCACAAGAAGGCTTGGAGACAGTATCTTTTGCCCACACAGCCCTGACGCCACGTGAAGCCATAGAGCCAATACCACCAGAGAGAGACAAAACAAGAGCAGAGCTTGTGTGACTGCAGTCTGAGCTTGTTTCTTGACCTTTTCCTTCTCTGTACACTGCCAGATGACGATGCATTTCTGAGTCTTTGCACTCTGTAGACTGACTTTTTGATACACGCAGAAGCTTTTGAGACTTTTCACGTTTCGCTGGCACTGGCCTGGTGGTCTTATCATTTCCAGTATCCTGTTGTATGTTCTTAAGGTAGGGAACTGTGACTTCTTTGTCAGTCGGTGGAACAGAGCTTGGAACCTTATCTAAAAAGCTGCTATTGGCGTGCACATCCAAATCTGAATTTACCAAAAACTTTGCCACGCTAAGTGGTGAGGGGGTGAAATTATCAAAACCTGTAGTGGAAGATGGGCAAGTGACTGAGACACGATTAGTGGCTGAGGCAACACCACTGCCAGTACGCATGGGATACGAGAATGTGGAGAGTGTCGTACTTTGGCTAATGGCACTGGCCAGTGTCACCACAGGTCGTATGGGCTGAATGTATGTGTGAGTAGTGGACAATGAGGTGGCCAAAAGTCCTGAAGACTGAATAGGCATGAAGCGGTTGGGGGCAGCACTGTTGTCAGCGCATGGCGTGGCACAGCGAGGGGAGAGCAGGGATCGGTGGGAGCACGGTGTGGGACATCTTGGGGAGAAGGAACATGGAGTGAATGGCGGAGAAGGATGAGGGTTACTCTGATGAGGGGAGGACGGTGGTCTGGTGATGGCATGAGGAGATGGAGACGAAGCGTAAGGAATTGGACTGGGATGCTTCCCCATCGGTGGGCAGGGATTGGGTTTGGCAATAGGGCTCGGCTGGCCACAGGAAGTGGACGGACTTGTCGATGTCACCAACGGTGCAGTGCACGGTGGGTAGAACAGCTGGAAGGGAGTCTGATTTGTGGAGAACATATTTAAACCTGCAGGTGTAGTTTGTGGCATGCCCTGGCTGGCTGGGGCTCGAAATGGCACAGGAGAGGGAGAGGAAGAGGGGCTGAAGGGAGGCGTAGGCAGGTTGGGAAGAGGAGCAGAGACGAATCCCATCAAAGTTGTGGCCATGTCTCGCAGCACTTCTTCACCAAGGGCAGAGTCTGCCTGGGTGTCTTTCTGGCCCTCCTTGGAGATTACTGATGGCGGTAGAACCAAGGCTGAAGAGATGTGGTTGTCTTGGGAGACAGGCATCTGGACAGGATTACTTTCTCTGCTATTATCTGCAATAAGCTGGCTGTTCACTGAGCTGGCCCTGCTTCTGGAGACATCAACACTCCAAGTTGCACTGCTTCTCCCTTGTGAGTAAGTCAGCTCAGAAATGTCACTGGTGGAATTAGCCAGGCTTTGCAAAGAATCAGACCTAACAGGGGTAAAGATTGTGGCTGGGGAGGTTACATCCCTTCGTCCGAATTCTGTGAAAAAACTGGGGGTCGTCATCATAACGGGACTCGGGCTAATGCTGTTACAGCTCTTATCTGACACAGGTGTCTGGCTAACGCTGTTGCACTCTGAAACGGGTGTCTGGCTAGATGACCTTTCACCCCTAGTTCGGCCGGCAGCTAGATTTTGGAGTAACATGTGGGTAGGGGTCTTATTCAATGAACGCTTGCTGAGTAGTTTGGAGACTGTGCTGTCCACAGGAGTCCTCACTGAGCTCTTTCTTTGAAGGTCTTGCTCAGCTGAACACCAGCCATCTTGGGGCCTCTCCACCTGCCCACCACTGGCAGGAGAAATGAGAAGTTGATCCAGTGGGGTTCCGCTTTGCGGCCTGCCCTGAGAAGAGGACATATCTCCTGGCCTGCTAGCTGGAACAGATCTCCTGAACTCTTGGGCGGATGCTGGGAGTGGCAATTCATCAAACCCCTGATTTCCTTCACAAGGAGTCCCACCCGGGGTGTGGCTAGTGGTCATGCCTAAACTTGAGGCGAGCCAATTATTCATCACTGAATCTGTCGGCCAACTGTTTGCCATATTTGAAATGGTTGTGGAATTGGTGTCACTGACAGGAGTTCTAATTTCAGCTCTTCCAGACATGGTTTGAGAACTGTTAGCTGGTGATGAGTTTACGGTCAAAGATTTGTTTGGAGCTCTACTACTATTAACTGGTATGTTCTTTGTAATATCGTCCAAATGCCATGGTGCTGACACATCAATAGAAATTTCACAAGTTTTGTTGGCTGGTTGCTCCTTGTGTGCTTTTGTACTGGATCGTTCCAAAGACATTTTAGTAAAAGAATGATCCACAGGCGTTTTGGTTCCTGATCTGTCAACAGGCGTTTTAGCTCGTGATTTATCAACAGGTGTTTTAGCTCCTGACCTGTCAACAGGTGTTTTCGCTCCTGATCTGTCAACAGGTGTTTTCGCTCCTGATCTGTCAACAGGTGTCTTAGCTCCAGACCTATCAACAGGTGTTTTAGCACCTGATCTAGCCACAGGCACTTTATTACCAGCCTTGTCAACGGACGATTTCCTTGGAGGCCTTTTGGGCTTGTCAACAGGTGTTACAGACCTCCCAAACGTTGGGCGTAAGGAGGCTTCCACATGAAGAGGTTTGGCAATTGTCATTTCCACTGGGGTTTTCGCAAGGGAGCGATCAACTTGAGTCTGGCTAAGTGATCGCTCTATCGATGAGCGGCGAGCCAGTTTAGCAGGCCCTACAGGACTTAGGAAAACACCCGAAGGAGAAGGACTACTGGACGATTTCCCTTTATTAGTTTCCATATCCTGAAGTTGGTCAGTGTGAATGCCTTGACCAGTGTGTTCTTTGTTAGTTTCCAGCTGCTTCCTAGGCACAGGCTGTGGAATAGACTGCTCCACATTCCCCCACATATCACAGCCATATACCCCGGGCAAATCTGGAACTGTATTGGGCACTGAGAGACTCCGGCCAAAAAGAGAAGGTTGTACAGAAGATGCGTCTGGGGCCTGAAAAGAAAAACTAGCCATCGTGTCTGACTCTGAAAGCGTGCTCAGGTTGGAACATTCTGCCAGAAAAGAGTTGATCCCTTGAGAAGGGAAGGACCCATCCTCAGAAGGGATGTGGAAGGGATTGCCAGACGGCATGGACTCTGTGATGAAATCCACTACATCCACTGGCAGGTCCGATTCTAACAGAGAAGTGCTTGAAGAGGAATCTTGGGTCATTTTACAATCCTTCCCCCTTTCACGAATCAGAGGAGTAGCTGGTACAGAACTGGCAAGGCCAGATGATGAGGAGACTGGAGTTTGAGAAGTGTTCATATGGCTGCTTGAATTATTTCCTGAAGTAGAGAAGCTTACTCCAGAACTGTGATCGGATCTGGAAACTGAAAGTCTGTTAGTGTCCAAATATCCTTCCACTGGACGAAGTTTTGTCCCAGTGTGTTGTTTCAACATGTTCTTGTGGAAAAGACCACTTGACAGCTCTTGTTTCAACTGTGTTCCACTTTGTAAAATTTCCCTCACACATGATCTGCTTCTTCTGGGCTGTCCTGCATAGTTTTCACACAGTTTGGGATTTCTGGATAAGTCTTTGATTCCAGCTGAATTCTCTATTGTCTTCTTCACATTTCGGTTTTCAGTATTTTCTTGAGCTGTGTTTACCATCTTGATCTGGTCTTGGCCTGTTTTATTCTCGGATGCCTTCTTATTGAGTATCATCTGATAAGACAACAGAGTGCTTGGGCTGAAAGTGTGGGAGCTTGTGTTTGTCTTTGACTTCCTGGGGATAATAGATGGTTTAGCTGATCTTGCCACTACTCCCACAGAGGTCTTCTGTTCTGGCCTTGTGGTGGTCGAGTCTGACATGTCTCCAACAAGGTGGTGGTCTAGGGACTGTTCCATATCCAGCAAAGCATCACTTTCAACACTCTCTAGATTTAGACTGACATTTCTGCGGCCTGGGCGAGCCCTTCTAGGATTACCAGAAGATGGCGTCAAAGTACGGTCAGGTTCATTAGACATGGAAGCACTATTGGCTGCAGAAGAAAGTTTTGTTGCAGGCACGAGTGACTGTGAAGTAACTTTTGATTTACTGGCGTTTTCTTCTCGCAGTCCAGAACTGTCATCCTTCTCTATTGCTTTATTAGCTTCTGATGTTGATAAATCATTCTTACTCTTAGTATCACTGTCAGATTTTCTGTACTTCCCGCCCTTACCTCCCTGTATATGTTTCCAGAGGGTTATGGCCTGCTTTACTGTCAGAGATTTATTTTCTCCCAGTATGCCCAGCCACTCCTCTGTGTCCTTTGATTCCTCTGTATCAGTTTTTCTTGGTTCTCTGGATGCCCTTGCACAGGCCTCTGAGGGCCGCTCTTTAAGCTGCACAGCCAAGTTTGTTTTTGAATCTTTCACCGCTACTTCCTTATTCTTTGAAAGCTTCCTCTCAGAACGCTTCACATTTTCAGTGCTGCCCACAATGAAAACATCATCTGTGTTGTCTGCTGACTCACTGTAAGTAGAATTGAGCCGTTTCTTTTCTTCCTTGTCATCCTCATGACTTCCACTTGCCTTCCGCTTTCTTGCCAAGCCAGCAGGTTGGATTTCATTAACTTTAGGACAGTCCTTGACGTTTCCTTTTCCATCTTTATTTTTATCGGCTCCTTCTCCTGAAACTTGTTGCATGCCTTTTGGTGCAATCAACTCTTTCTCTAGCTTTTCTTCCTTTGTATCCACCTCGGTCATAATGGCCTCTTCTTTCTGCAACTGTCCACCTTCGGTAGAGTTATCCTGAAAAATATCAGAGCTCACTGAAACTGAAGGAGCAACCTTTTTGATAGGTATATCTTTACAAATGTCTTCTGATGCTGATTTGGTCGGAGACTGTTTCTTCACACTCACGCCACACTTGGTGAAAGCTGAAGCAGCTGAATTGTGTTGAATACTGAGCTGCCATTCTGGCGGGCCACTAAATTTTGTGGCCTCCTTCCGACTGGCCAACTGGCTGAGTTCTGTGAGGAGTGCCGATGAGGACGAGGCCTGGGAAGACAACAAGCCATTGGAAGTGGTTAACGTGGATGGGGCAAGAATAGTTCCACTTGAAGGAAACACAGCACCTGCTGCACCCGGTGTCTCAGCGTGGCTGGAGTTTCTGCCAGAGAACTCTTGCGTGGAACTTGTTGGAATGGACAAAAGTGTATTCTGAACATCAACTTGGTTTGTGCTTGAGAATGGAATTTCAGTCCTTGCAGCTTGCGGGCAACTTTGAGAAGACGAGGACTCCGCTAAAGGCTGATTTAGGTTATGTATCACTTGTGGTGTATTTGTAGCCACAGAAAGGACTTGGTTTGGTGCTGCTGCCTGAGATGTACAGGTTGGAATGCTGGGCTGGGACAATGGCTTGGACTGGTTGGGAGAAGACACCGTGGCGGTGTTGGGTACCAGCAGGTAAGTCTGACCAAGGGCATCTGGTCCCACAACATGGCCAGAAATCTCTCCAAAGTTAAGCATACTTGAGGAAGTGTTGGACGGGACTGAATCCACCTGCAGCAGCTGTTGCAAGCTTCCTGAACCACTGGCTGTATCTGCATTCCTGTCCAGTTCATACATATTTCCTTTGTTGTCCTTGACAATGATAGAGCCAGTGGTTTGAGGGATTCCAGACACTGCACCTGGGTTTGGCGGTAAAACAATCACCCTGGGACTGATGGCTGCTGGAACTGAAGCTTGCCGCTGGGGAGTGGATGGGTGCAGCAGCTTTGGTGTCTTAGGCAAGAGTGGAGAACCAATAATTGGGGAGGTGACAATGCCTGTAGTGCTGGACTGGCTGACAGGATCAACAAGAACCCGAACTTCCTGTGGGGAAATAAGAGGCAATGGAGCCGATTGATCCTGAATAACCAGAGCATTATTGACTGGAGGCATTGTAACAATCTTGCTGCTTGCGTTGGGAGTTCCAGCAGCAAAGGTTACCAAACCACTGGTTTTCCCTGTAGCAACAGCCATCCCACTGGTGCTACTGGCAGGGGCAATACTGACACAGCTGGTGCTGCTGGATGGTCTCAGATTGGCTGGGCTGCTGCTTTTACCAGCCGGTCCAATTGTTACAAGAACATCACTGGAACCAGATTTCCTAGGAGAAGGAAGGCCTAGTAATTCAGCTGGCATTTGTACAGTGACTTCCCCCGGGTAATTAGTAGCCAACCCAGCTATCAGCTCATGAGCTGTTCGCACACGTTGCTCCATCAGCAGGGTGGACACAGGCCGCATGTCTATCTTCTTTGGGGACGGAGTACTGGGGCTTGGCCCTAGCTTGGGGCGGATAGGGGTAAAGCGGTTCTTGCTCTGCCTCTTAGGGGGAGTATTTGGAGTAGTGCCGGTAGGAGTTGTGTTACTGGATCTTGCTGATTTAGATTTTGTAGCCTGGGATGGAATTGGTGTGACACATTCTACGGTCAGGCTGCTTCCTGCATCAGATGTAATTGTAGTTTGGCCATTGTCCCCTGAAGTCTCTGATGGTTGGGAAGTATGACTTTCCATGCTGGTATTGGTGGTTGCTATGGGTGCTTCACTGGAAACAAGCGATTCCCCAGAGCCGATTTCAATAGGCAGTGCATAAGAACTAGCATCAGTAGGCAGGGACTCCTCTGAGCCTACAAAGTTATTATTTGAAGAGGTTTCTTTGCAAGGTTGACGATATGGATCAATTGTAAGATGTTCATTGTCTTTCTCAATGCATTGAACAACTTTGAACCCGCTGGAAGTTTCCTTAGAAGATGTGGAAATAGCGTCCATACGATCATCACCAACCTCTGAATGATGAGTCACTGGTGTATCGACACTGTTTGTACTCTGTTCCTGACCACGGACAGTGCATGGGGCATTCAACTGGCCAGTGGACAGCCCTTTCTGACTGGAGACTGGGACAAATGCGCTGCGAGTAGACAGTGAAGAGAAAACAAAAGCATCATCCACCGTGTGAGGCTGACATGGTGAGGAGCCTAGTGGGTGAACACCATTCCGCAGATCTGTCTGGCTCTGTGCTACTGATGGGAATGAAGCTGTGAATGTGGACAACAAAGACCCACAGTTTGATAAAGACGAGCAAGCTGACTCTACTTCCTTTCTCCTCAAAGAATCTGGAATCTCGGTGCTTGCAGAGGAGAGAAGGGAATTTAGGATGGTGTAATTACTTCTAGTGCTGCCTGCATCCTCTCCATCTGCTGACTGCTTTAAGTTTGGACAGGATCCTCCTGAAAGGACAACAGATCTTGGAGGGCTGATTACTGTCGGCTTCTGCACCAGATGGAAAGAGCTTGACGTTTTTTGCCCTTCAGGTTTGACAAATTCCTCAGGTGACGACTCTTGCCTCTTCTTCTTCTTCTTCATACCTTCTTGCACTATAACTTTTTCAAGAGAACTGTTTTCCTGAATTACCACATCATCAGGCACAGCAAGAGCTAAGAAGTCGATTTCACTCTCATCTTTAGAACCTGGAACAGAGGACAGCACTGTGGAGACCCTGCTTTCTGGAAACATCGAACTGTCCATTGTGGTGGATTCTTGCATTGTTCTTAGAAGTTCTTGTGGAATGGGGCAAGAATATGGTCTCAGAGGAAGGTTTAAGCATGTTTCACTGCTGTCGCGATGCCCACCTTCCATACTCTTTTGTTTGACCACTCCCAAGGATGTGGTGCATCTTCGTTTTCTCTCCTCCCACCTGTCAGGGCTCAGCCGGCCACCGTTGCGTTTATGATGGCTGGTATTCAGAACAGCCTCGTGAGTTGTGCTTAATGAAGGTGATGAGGGTTCTACAATTTTCTCTGTTGACGACAAAAACTGAGAACACGATAAGGTGGTAGTCTTCGGGTCGAAGCTCACACGGCAGCTTTCTACTTCTTTGCTAGGAGTAAGCAATGACGCCAGACGACTTGAAGCCTGAGGGTTTACCTTTGTACCTTGTGAGGACCTCACAGAGGTTTGAAACATCTCCATTGCATCTTTTAAAGAACTCTGGCTTTCAAGCGAGCTTCGACTGCGTGACAGCTTCATATTTTTACCAACACTATTCTTTGCTTGATCAGAAACATCCCATATCAGAATTGGGGTCATATACCCTGGACCTCTGTAAGTCTGACTATGACTTTGGTCCTGAGACTTGACCGGGCTGATGGCTGGACTAAATGCAGATTTGGTGCCACTGAGCTGAGAGGACTGCTGTAAATCTCTTTGGTGCTGCTGCTGTCTTTGGAGTCGCTGCTTATGCTCCCTCAAGACCTCATTTCGTTGCAGTTTGCCTCGAAGCATGGACTGAGTGTCCTGGTGGCAGCTCACAGATTTCCTGTCACCTTCTCTCGGAGGACCTACAATTGCAAATAGCATATGATGAAGACTATGAATCAATGATCAGCTCTTTATATAACAACAGGAAAATTCATGAGTAAAGAACAATTTTGTCAAATCAAAGTGTATCCTTTTACTTCACGAAAGCTACCTAAACATAGAGATATTTCTTCACAAAGAAATGTTTGACTGAAGAAGACACAGTTATCGAAGATTCTGATACATCAGAAACGAGATAAATTATACAGACAGTAGAACCCGCATAAGTCGACATTGCTGGGACTATTGAAATCACGCCGAGTAAAGAGAAAGTCGACATAAGAGATTGCAGTAGGTTTGAAGGGGAACGAGGGAAACCACTTTGTACGAGACTTGGTGGTAGTTTACTCAATAAGCTTTGTTACCTCCCCTGATAATACGAACAGCCAAGGGCAATTGCATAATTTTATGGCTCTGGCAGTCTCGCAGTGAGGGGCACAAAGGGACTGCGGTCTTTCTCCCACGATTTTCATCCGCGGGCGGTAAAATGAAAGACTTTTCATCGTTTGGCATGTGTTTTAAAGGCTAGTAAATTCTGTCTTGTACTTGCACAGGTGATTTGCTCATTTGGGAGAGCATTTTGCTTTCCGTTTCTGTGTTTCTGTGTTGGATAGGTTTCCGTTTTATACAGGTCAAATAGATAGAAATTAATCACGGGGTGAATAAGATTCCGTCTTGACAGGTTTCATACATTTGTATTGCAGTCGATGTAATACATTACCATGACAATTTGAAGGTGCAATATTTTAAGAACACAGTGTATTATATGACGCTCAGCATATATTCGACTGTCCAAAGGCTTTAAAAAAAAAAAACTGAATTTCTTCACATGCAATAAAAGCACCAAAAAAAAAATAATTGAAAAGTGACAAAAGGTACTAAATGAGTTCAGATTATCATTACACTACACATCTCCATCAAACATAAACTTACTGGTTGACCCAGAACGAAGGGTGAAGAGGGATGCAGTTTGTCCTGCGGCTACTCCCACAGAAACCAAGTAGCGAGCCAGACTCTCAGTTTGGGCAAAATGCTTGTTGAGCAGCTGACCTGCCCACTCACATACAAGTTTGCAGGCCAGGCTGGAGATTTCCCTTGCATCCTGTACAGCATCCGCCTGAGGGGAAGAAAAGGATACACATAGTTAAAAATAAGTTAAACGTGACGGTCTCTTTTTTTTTTTGTAATTCGGTGTAAAAGTCAAATAAAAAAGAAAACTGTTGATGGCACTATTTTAGTATTGGATCATATTAACCAATATCAGTAATATATATATGTAGATGTCTTCAAAAGTTTTTAAAATTTTGTTGATAGAACTTAAGTCTAAAAAGCTTTCAGTTTTATAAATCTTCTACTGTGGAAAAAAAAAAAAAAAAAAAAAAATCAAAATACCAAAGTTTATTTTCATTCTATTTATCATAAATATTGATACAAATTTCTTGTAGTAATCAATTTTTATTTTGTCTTTAGCTAGATTTTAAAATAACTCACAACTCAGAACAACGCTAATAAAAACGGCTCACATTTGATGAGTTACATTTCCAATATGCTTCGAAATTCTAAAATACATATAAAAATCAGAATCTCCAACACAGGCAAGCTAATGAAAATCATTTGGGAGATTTCATCATAAATACATAAGCATCATTCATTATAAAACAAATTAATTACATTAATTAATTAGCAAATTAATGGTCCCACCTCTTTAGTTTTTGAAGGAACATGCAAATGCGGTAGGATTGGGGTTTCCATATTTCTCCTCTTAAGTCCTCCATAACAATACTTGGGGGCAAGTCAAGGAGATGCTTGTATGATGACGATATATTTCAACAAGAAAAGATGGCAGAGTCAACAAACAACAAAAAATCAACAATATAGAAGACTGAAAAAGGACGGAGTGAAATTACAATTCTATGTAAGCATTTCACAACTCAGTCAATCAAAAAGTCTTTCTATATCCTTGGCAGGATATATGTCCAGAACAAGCAATTCCAAACTTCGTCTTGGATATCACAATTAATTCATTTTAAAATAAGAAAACAAACAAAGGATATTTTGATTTCCCCCTCTGGCCCAGCCTTCTGTGGTATATATTGGGGAAGGCAGCCTTGACAACTTTTCCAAAATCACCACTGCCCAACGGTGTTGCACCAGTACTCTCAAAGTCAGCCCTGTGTGTCATCAAGGATTGAAACGTCAGAATGTGTTAGTCTAAAAACAAACAAAATCTGAAGACATCTATTATTTATGAACATTTTTTCTTCTTTAATAATGGGTTATTGCTACAGATTTCAATGCACAGCATTAAAGCAATATTGCTCAAAAAGTTCTATACAGAAAAAATTATATGAAAGCATTTAACATCATTGCCATTTTTTCTAAGTTTGAAAAGCACTGCCTAAACACGACAGTCTGAGGATTTTTAAGCCAAAACTCACTTTTCATTTAAACCACTCAAAGTCAAAATCAACACCCAGAAAGAAATTCTACCCTTCTTTATCTTTAAATTTGAAATTATTTATAATAATGTTACCACAAAATAAATAAATAACAGAAGGTACAAAAAAATTCCTGCAGAGAAGATAAGAATTTAAATTAGAATTAATTAGAAAAGCATGAAACACATTCCACATCAGCCCTTACTTGTAATGCTGATAGACATCTTGTTTGGGTACAAAAACATCCTTGGCTTCTGTGTAGTGTGTTTTCACCCACTGAAGACTTGGAGTTTCAGAGCGACTTGCACTTCTTTAAACAAAGTAAAACATTGGAGACAACTTGTGAATTGGGGAAAATACAAGCAAAAAAGGAATCACTCAGAAGTATAATTTCAGTACACTTACCACTGAGTGACTCAATTTTGTTTCAAAGCAAATCATTTCCAAGAAATAGCAAGCGATTGTCTGAGACAAAATTTCTTTTCAAATCAACATTTAAACATTTTTTCTCTATTGAAAAAAAAAAGTCTAATGAAATGCTTGACATACACTTCAGAAAATGTACTAATTTCTGTTTTAAAATCCTTTGTAAAATATTCTTTAATTGCCTTCTTGTAATAAAAACGAGTAGGCCTGTATAAAAAACAGCATAAATAATCTCTGGCCAGAATTTGCAATATATCTTCTAAGAAGAGAATTTTCTACCATATAATCAACAACGTATTTTTGTCAGGCATATATCCTTTCATAGCATAATTTAGGTCTCCTTTAACTGTTCAGTTAATTTTATTCTCAGCAAAGGTGAGACTGTTATCTGTGTTTATTTTGAAGGAAAATCTGAACATTTTAGATTTCTGAGTTAGAAATATCATCTGATCAGGGAACTTTCCATGTGTACATTCAAACTTTCATTTACTTAGGATTCCTTTCCTTGTGTAATGTACACACAGGATCCAGGGACAGAGATTCAGATTCCACTCTCTGAAGTCACTGCCAAGGTTGAATGCAAATAAGGACACAACCATGAGCTTAAAGTTTTTTCTCTAGAATTAGCATGGCAAGCAAATTGAACATTTACCTTGATGTGACATCCCCTTCTTCTCCGGTTGGAAGTTTCAGGTACAACAAGAATTTTTCCACATCAGATAACTCAGACACTTGTGTCTAAAAAAGAGATAAGAGGGTATTAGCAATATTATTACAAATTGAAATAAAACAGATCACCAAAGACAACAACGTTAGGAAAATAGGAGACTATTTTCTGATTACGGATTATATCTAACAAACTTTATTATATTAGTGCATAAAATTCAATATACATATATATATATATAAGAAATTTGTTACTTATTAATTAATACTAAAACTAAATTCTATTTAATGCTGTTGTGACAAAACTGAGTAAAGATCTTACAAGATAAATACTCACTTAGAAAAAAAAAAAAAAAAAGAAACTCACCAAAATCTTAGAAATTCTTTCTCGTTGATCTGGGCTAAAAAACAAAATGGAAAGAAGAAAAATGAAAGTTACTGTAATTCAAATATTCAACTACATAAAGACTTCAATATTGTTCTTATTATTGCATTTACTGGGGCAATGAGCATGAAATGTCAATTCTCTTAATATGTCTTGAGCTTTTGCAAGAAAATGTATTTAAGAACTGCACTGTGAGAAATAGTCTTTTGTAATAAATTATCATCATTGCAAAGAATAATCTGGACAATATATAATTCAGACTATACTGTGAATTATAATTTATTTTCTCGATTATATTACCTTAGACAAGGCTCAACCGATGGACAATCTGCAGAGTTGTTTATCGATGTCCATCCAGGTTTTCTTCCGTCGTGAGTCACAGACTGCATATTTTTTCTGTTACGGAAGAGAATTTCCGATACAATTTAATGGAAGTTTGTAGCACGTAAAACAAGAACAAAAAGTAATGCAATAATCCTCAATAATTATAAATTGTCAATAAGGCATGTTTCGAAAACTCAAGGAAAAACATAAGGCGGATTCCACAGAAATTGACAGTCCATTTACATGAAAACTAAAATGACTTTTAAGCTTGTAAAATTATACATATTCTGAGAGCTTATCATCTAAGGAATTGTTTAACGCCTGTTTCATAAGCAAGAGCGGCTTCCAGGGGAAGTAATAAGGCGTCAAACTTAATCCCCTCGATTGTAAAGAAATCTCATTTTGGTTTGGTTTTATCCCAAAAATTTCTAATTTCGATGAGAAATAAACTCCAAACAACAACCCTAAATATCAAAATAAGGAGAAAATACTGCTTATGCTTACTTAGAGCATAAATATTCATTAAAAAAAAAAGAAAGAAACATGGATTGACAGAGAAAATAGATGTCAATGAATATTTTTTTTTGCTTTGGTGTCACTTCCTGTGGAATCCGCCATAAAACAAAGCATTTTTAAAAGAAGTAAAGAAAAATAAATTGTTTCTGTACCTCACAAAGTAACTATGCACTGTAGCAAATTGATAGCCACTGAAATACCGAAGAAAATAAGGTTGGCTGTCGCAAAATCGTGGTAACTTGGCTGATAAACCCACCTGATATATAAAGCGTTCCTGTGGTGGTTGGTAAGTTGTACAGCCAATTGTAGAAGCTTGCATGAAATCATATGAACTATTCTTTAGATATAATTCTTGTCTTTAACATTGGTTCAACAATTATTAAGTTTAAGCAATATATATATATATATATATATATATATTTATAACATGCGTAACACATAAAGAAATTCATTTTGTAAACAATTGTGAACAGAATCAACAGCTCTTTTGAGGAAGTACAGTAGTCTCCGCCTGAGAACTCGCCTCTCGGGAGACACAATTACCATGTTCTTAGGCGAACTTCAAAGGAGGATAAATCATGTATACCATAATAGCTCTCACTTCTTGCCACACTAACACATTAACCCTTTCGCGTTTAACCCGGCCAAACCCGGCCGTAAAAATTCGCCCCTTTCCTGTTCAACCCGGCCGAACCCGGCCGGCAGCGTGACCGCCTCGCCTTGTTCAACCCGGCCAAACCCGGCCGCGCACACCCCCTCTTCTTTCACTTCTGATTTGTCCATATTTTCTCATCAAGACCATATGGTATGTCTAAATATAGAAACA
>JBDFRD010593262.1:0-16684 GCA_039654405.1 Bullina lineata | reverse complement strand
CTAGGCCTACGTAGGTCAAAACAAAGGGCGGTGTTGTATCATGGCTGGGTAGGGGTGAGACTGGGTTGCGGGGTCACACGACATCAAGAATATGGGAAGGAGGGGGTGATGTTGAAGGTGTCGGTCGGAGAATAGGAGGCAAGGGGGGAATAGAGTTGAATGAACACGCTTCAGGCGATGAGAGCAGACAGGCTTGGCCTGCTGAACAGGGGTGGGGTGGGGCAGGAGGAACGCGGCTTTGCTTTTCACCATGGCTTGGGCTTAACTCGAGAACAAAGGCAGGGCGGCTGACAGTGTTTCTTGCCATTTAGGCGGCGGCTGCTTCAAAAAAAAATATATCAGTCGGGGAAGAAGACCGTGTTCTTAGGCGGATTTTTTAATTGAAAACGGGCTCTTATGCGGACAGATTATATAGGAAAAATTGTGTTTCACGAGAATGGGCTCTTAGGCGGAGACCACTGTATAAGTAAACTTCGGGAGGGATAAAAAGTATTTTTTTCTTGGAATGTTTTGGGGATCTTCACTTTTTTTTTTTTGGGGGGGGGGGAGATAAAGGCCAATAGACGACTTTAAAAAAAACTAACTAGATATTTAGATTAGTCTCAATTCTATTTAAATATTTTAAAAGAAAGAGAAAGAAGAGGAGTTGATGTGTTTAAAATTAGAGTTTAGTAATAAATTATAGATCTAATAATTAAAAAAAGGAACACTCTCACCTAAACAATGCCTTTTTTTATGTTAATAAATTTTATCTCGGCCACGACTACCTGATGGAAAAGGTGAAGCTGCTGCCTGACATCATATGATGAAGGAAGAGGATCCAGATAAATATATGAGACAATTGGAGAAGGCAATATTGCGGGTATAGAGTAAAATTGTTCTACCTCTAAATTCATGAACAAATTATATAAATGCCTTTAAAACAAGATAACGATAAATTTTTTATGCCTACCTCCAAAAATACAAACTCAATTCCCTCTTTTTAGTGTTACACTTTAAGTAAACTTTTGATCCCAACTTTTTCAAAACTACCATTTGGAGATACCATAATTTTGCTGTCTACCCTCAATTTACGTGTCTGTCTGCTGCAGTTAAGGCACAAGCATTACAACCCAACAGCCCAGAGGTGAAACACATCCAGTCTGTACCTGTCTGATTGTCTCCACCAGCCCATCAAACGTGTAGACCTCAGTTTCAGCCTTCTTCCAGTTGTGTTCCAGAACTTTCATCTAAATACAGACAAACACAAAGTAAAATGGAACAGGCAGTTCTCTTGTATTTTCACATCCTCAAGAAATAAGTACAGAAACCAAAGATGATCCTACATTATGAAAAGAAGGGTACAGTATTTTACAGAGAAGACTAGAAAGATCTTTTGAAGCAAAAAATACCCACTGCGAAACAATTGAAAAGAATGAGCTGACATAATTAAAACAGAAGAAAGGAATGACACAACACATGGATAAGACAAAGTCATTTTTGGAGACACAAAAAAAAACTAGTCAGCCAATCACAATCAACCCACCCGTTTCATGGCTTTGCTTCCAAGTTGTTGGTGTTTTTCCCTTTCTCCGTACAGCTTCATCAGCTGATCCTGATTCTGTGAAGAATATTATGAGAATAAGGAGAAAAAAGATGCAAAGCATCTCTTTTTGTGCAATAGTACAGATTGACGCATTGCGATAAGTTGTGAAAAAATTGCCTACAACAAATGAAGCATTTGCGGTGTAAAAGAAAAAGTTTTTCAAACAGAATCCTTAGGTCTGAAATACAAGTGTATAGCACATCCAATACATACCTTTCTTTATTTAAAGTCTAGACTAGCAGATGGAAATTGTGCAGATGAATTACAGCCTAACTTCAGAATGTAATTAACCCATTAACACAGCCTTGATATGGCCATTGTGAGGAATACAAGGTTAAAATACTACACAGCAAAATAGGCCTTTGCTTGAGAACGATTAGTGGCGCGGTGGCCGAATGGTTAGAGTGTTAGACTCCTAATCCAAGGGTCTAGGGTTCGAATCCGGGAGGTGACCGTGTTGTTTCCTTGGGAAAGACACTTTACACAATTTTTCCTCTCCCCATCCAGGTGCGAATTGGGTACCGGCATATTCTGCTGCAGAAGTAAACCTACAACAGACTAGTGTCCTGTCTAGGAGATGAAATTAGAATCATGTTCCGCTTCATGCTTCAGAAACCGGGATAAGCTCCAGCTCCATGGCTCCCATGGGCCTTGAAGGAACTTACTTTGATAACAATTCCTTTAGACTTTTCTACTAACCTGTTTCTTGAGTTCTATGATTTCACGCAGACATGCCCCGTCGCATCGTTTCCCTGAGGCTCCAGCATCCATTTCACTGATGACATCACTCAGTTCATCCGACAAGAGCTGTCGCTGGCCCTTCACATCTCGTAACTGTTGCTTCAGGTCTGTGCACTCTTCCTCTAGTCTCTGTATTGTAATGTATCAAGGAGACAAGTAAGAAATAAATGTCAGCCATGCAAATAAATGATATATATGAACATTGCAGTCTTGCATTGGTTTGGAATGATATAGAATGTGAATCAAGCTGTTGCATGCATTCTTGTTTAGTTTTTAGTTACCTACATCTGTAATAGTTCAAAATTCTCATTCACCAAACCAAGTTATGTTGCCTACACTTGTAACACTTCAAAATTCTCATTCACCAAACCAAGTTATGTTGCCTGTTCTTGTAATAGTTCAACCCCTACTTGTGCAGTTTTTGTCTTGACAATAGTAAAGCAAAGAAAAGGGAAAAAAAAGAAGCCATAAATCAAGGCTGTGTACAGTATGATGCTATTTAATTATAACATGAACAAGTAGATAGCTGTGAAGCTCAATGACTCCATTAACACATCGACATGTATATCTCATGCCACAACAAAAAATATTCAGTGAAGTTCCCAAGTAAAGCATTAGGTGTGCTACATTGGTCAACTCAGATCCAGCATTATATGTTAAAACAAAATCTTGTTTAACTTGTCCAGGCTTTGTTTCATTCATGTGGTTTACTAAGTAAAAAATATTTTATAAGACTTTTCATTATTCTAACTTTCGATTTGAACCTCAGAGAAACATTGATTGCTGTTCAGTTGTACATCATTTAAAGATGGCAACAATCATGTCTTTAGAATATTACACAAGTGCAATTAGTGAGTATATACAATGAATCATCAGCTTACTTCAAGTTGCAGTCTCTGGTCCTGAAAGCCCAGGATGGTGGTCCACATTTCATTGATGCGAGAATTCAACTCTTCCAGCTGTGATCTGGCCTGCTGCTCCTCCACCGTTTTCTTCTCAACTTCACTTTTATATCTCTCTTTTCTAGCTGTTTCAGTTTTCAATTCCTCTTCCATTGTGTCACTGGAGAAGGAAAGATGGTAAGGAGAAAAATATGCACATTTATTCAATATGTTAATACTGATTTGATGACGAATGATGACATGACTATACTAGTCAAATTTTTGTGCACTACGACCAAATTGTGGAGTCATGTACTGTAGGCCTGCCCTACGTCTTCTATCACCCTCACTTGACCTATTTTCCCCGGGAAGAAAACTTTTTCCTTGCATGTGGGGCACAGGCTAACCATCTTCACTTACTGAGAGCAGGTAAGGGGCAGGAAACGACCACAAGTCTAGAGATCAAACACAAGTGATGACAAGGCACTGATGATAATGCACTGATAATAGGCACTGATGATATGCACTGATAATAGGCACTGATGATAAGGCACTGATGATAAGGTACTGATGATAGGCACTGATGACAGGCACTGATGATAATGCACTGATGGTAGGTACTGATGATAACGCACTGATGATAGGCACTCATGATAGGCACTGATGATAGGCACTGATGATATGCACTGATAATAGGCACTGATGATAAGGCACTGATGATAAGTACTGATGATAGGCACTGATGATAAGGCACTGATGATAAGGCACTGATGACAGGCACTGATGACAGGGCACTGATGACAGGCACTGATGATAAGGCACTGATGATAAGGCACTGATGGTAAGGTACTGATGACAGGCACTGATGATAAGGCACTGATGATAAGGCACTGATGACAGGCACTGATGATAAGGCACTGATGACAGGCACTGATGATAAGGCACTGATGATAGGCACTGATGATAGGCACTGATGATATGCACTGATGATAAGGCACTGATGATAGGCACTGATGATATGCACTGATGATAGGCACTGATGATAGGCAGTGATGATATGCACTGATGATAGGCACTGATGATATGCACTGATGATAGGCACTGATGATAGGCACTGATGAGCCCAAGACTAACTTGGCTTTTCTTGTAGGCCTAGGCCAAAGTGAGACCACCGTCACTACTGTGTGTGTGTGTGTGTGTGTGTGTGTGTGTGTGTGTGTGTGTGTGTGTGTGTGTGTGTGTGTGTGTGTGTGTGTGTGCGTGCGTGCGTGCGTGCGTGCGTGTGTGTGTGTGTGTGCGGCTTTCTGATTCACACAAAATCTAGCAGGAGCCCAGATTCAGTCTCTTTTGTCTTTGTTACATACTCGTCTCTTTCTTGCAATGTATTTGGAGGCGAGATATATTTTATTAAAGCACAATGATTTTAAATTATCAAAGACACAGTTATGACAGTTTTTCAGGAATGTAGCTTAAGACTGGAAAAAAATTGACAAATGTTAATGACATATGAGGAATACCACTTGCGGTGTCCCTAATTAAGTTCTATTAATGTGTTCGCATGTGGCGCGGTGGCTGAATGGTTAGAGCATTGGACTCCTAATCTATGGGTCCAGGGTTTGAATCTGTGAGGTGAATGTGTTGTGTCCTTAGGAAAAACAATTTACACCATTTTCCTCTCCCCACAAAGGTGCAAATTGGGTACCGGCATAATATTCAGCTGGGGAAGTAGGTCACGACAGACTAGCGTCCTGTCTTGGAGATAATGTAAAAATCATCTCTTCTACTTCACGCTACCGAAACTGGGATAAGCTCTGGCTCTATGGGCCTCATAGGCCTTGAAGGAACTTTACTTTACTAAAGTGTTTGCCTACCTAGAGAAGAAAACAGATAAAAATTGATCTCCCTCAGCTAAAACAAACTGGCTAGTTAGAAAATAAAGCCCCTCATCACACAGATTTCATTTCAACATTTGTCCACCGTAAATCACAGAACAAGTTTTGACTGATGAGAAACACAGAAAAGTTGCACCCACATGTCAGCACACAGATCCTTGATGGTCAAGTCCGAGGCCAGCTGACACACCCGTGAGACTTTCAGTATGTTGTCCACCAGCCGGTCCACACTGCACACCTGAGGCACAACGAGAAAGAGGAAATGTTCAACGTATGGGACACTCTGTTATAGAAGAAAAAGCAAAACAAAAACTTCAAATGATAATTATACCATCAACAACAACCTTAAGGGGTAATGAAGTTTTAGACCTATGGGAAGCCATCACAACACTTCGGAAAGTCTGTATCGACTCTCTTTGACAGCACATATATATAGTCCTCATTGTGCTGTGTCAGAACATAAGGCTGGCGGTATCTGTTGCCTTTGTTCTTTTTCACTATTCAGGGTTGCTGGCGCTGAGCTAAACCCCAAACCTGGAGGACCAGAAACCACTTACGACACGCAGACTCACAGTGGTAGAATTCTTTGCGGCACCCCTACCACGGGACAGTTTGACAGCACACATGAATTTGTAATTCTGTCTTTTCTTTTCTTTTGGACCAGTGAGATGGATCCTAAATGCAAGAACTATAATGACCCCTACTTCCAAGCTTATTACATATAATTAGACCTAACAAGGGTAAAGATAAGAATGAACAAAAATAAGAGGACACACTCCATAAAAAATCAAATCATAATGAGCAAAGGAAGAACATAAGGTTGATAATGAAGTACGTATTTATATTTTCATAATAAACTGGGCTGATACAAGTTTTGCTTCGTCGAGGTTATGGGACAGAGAAAGAGCAGAGTTGATAAATGAAGAAGGAAGAAGCAAATCTACCTTATTTAAAGTGTCTTGATTCCATCTGTGTTTCTACCTCTATATTGTTGTTGCAATTTCAGACAGCACAGAATACTCCCGTTTATATGTTCTTTAAAAGAAACAAAAAATGCTTCTGGATGTAAACTCTTGGAATTGTCATTATATCTTCACTTATACACAGCTCTTGATAATCTCCATAGAAAACTACACTGTTCCAGCTGTGATGGTCTTATTTCTTCAACGAACAAAATTTATATAAGACAAATACCTTTTCTGATAAGGATGAATTTCTGAAATGGCTCAAATCAGAAAATGAGGGCGACTCTCTCTGATTCCCAGATGCCACCTCCACAATATTCTCCAAGGTGCGATCCATTGTGGAAGGGATACTGCGAATCTGTGCAAATCTGGAGATGGACGGGCTGCATGTGCTGTCTCTACTCCTATCCAGTTTGGCACACGCTGCCGGGCTGCGTGACACACTCCTGTCCAGCTGATCACCCTCTGACAAGCAGGTCTTCTGTAACTGCACACTTTGTTCATCAGCTGGAAGGCTGAAGCTCAAACACTTCCTGATACTTCCTGATCTGGTTGATTTGTGAGCTGATCCGTACTCGAAGTTGTCTTGCTTTGGAAACGTATGCTTCTTGCTACTGGAGAAAGCAGTTCTGGCCATGCCTTCAGATTTGCTGATGCCAGCCTTCAACGCAGGAGACAAAAGCGGCAAGCTGGCATTTTCGATGTTGGCTCTTTTGAGGATTTCTGACACAATTGATGGATGAGCAACTGGTTTCTTTACTTTCTTTGCAGACATGAGCTTTGATGCTGATCCAAACCCTTTCTTCAATACTGAGTTGTCTTTTGCCTGGGAAATTTTAAGTAAGCAAAATGGAAATAAAATAAAATGAGTAATAGAGAACTAACACATTTAGGAAGCAGCTGAGACTGTGCTGGGTACTGAACCATGTATACAAAAGTAGGCTCAATCACCTCTTCTAGAGGCATCCACTTAAATCTCAAGACATCCTATTTTAATCTCCAATATATTTCTCTGATGGATTTGATTTTCAAAATTCATAAAACATTCACTGAACTTTCAAAGCATTTACAAAATCCAAACTTTCCTCAGGAATTCAATGTAGCTTTTAACAATAGTGACATGAAAGGCTTAATGACACCACTTCGTTAAAGATCTTCCTGATTTGCTTACTCCGTGTGCCACACTCTCCAAGGCCTCCAAGGCATCTTCCATCTTCCTCTCCAAAGTTCCCATGGCTTCCCAAGCACGGCCGTGCTCCATTTCTACGGCTGACAGCAAGTTGTTCTTCACTGCTAACTCCTCTCTGGAAGGAAATAAAAGAAATGAATTATCAGCTTCCCTTCTCTTTCAGTACAAGGTCAAGAGTATTCAAACACACACAGCCAAAAACTTTCATGGACAGGCAATCTTCAGAAAGCTGAAATAATTTGGAACATGATGACAAATACTAATACCTTCATTGTAAATCCATATATGTGTAAACTTTTTGGAGCAGGCTAACAAAATTATTCCTCTTTTTTTTTAAATCTTATTCAAATTGCCATTACATAAGTTTGAAAATCAAGAATTTTACAGCTAAATTCATTTGTGCGCTTGTTTTGATGAATGAGAATTTTGAACTATTACAAGTGTAGGCAACATAGCTTGGTTTGGTGAATGAGAATTTTGAACAATTACAGATGTAGGTAACTAAAAATAAACAAGAATGCATGCAGCAGCTTGATTCACATTCCAAACCAACGCAAGACTGTAATGTTCACATTCTATATCATTCCAAACCAATGCAATACTGTAATGTTCACATTCTATATCATTCCAAACCAAGGCAAGACTGTAATGTTTCACATTCTATATCATTCCAAACCAATGCAATACTGTAATGTTTCACATTCTATATCATTCCAAACCCATGCAAGACTGCAATGTTTGAGTGTATGTTTTCAGTGGATTATAGCAGTACTCACTGGCACTGGTTCACGGATGCCTGTAGTTCAGAATTATTGGCTTGCAGAGCATCTGCCAGACACTGCCTGCTTTGGCTGGAATATTGTTCAGCCTCCAATTTCCGGCGGCAGTCAGTCAAGGTTTCCAAATATAGCTGTTTCTCAGCTTCCAAGAATTGGTTGGTGGTTTGTAGTTCCTGATAAAAAAACAAAAACAATTTAGTTAATTTTTTTATAAAGAAAGCAGATTTTAAATTAAATAATGCTTTAAGAAGATCTCAATAGTTTATGAAACCTGAAAAATTGAGTGAATATTAAAAAATATATATATTATGACAAACTTATGACAATGACCAAGCTCTCCCAGTGTTCTGTGATTGCAGACAGAAAGAATAGCACTGACATCCTCATTCACATGTGCCAACCCCATTTGAGGCTTGGAGTAATCACGAGCTGAACTCACAATAAAATGAAGACCAAAAAAGAGTAATTTTACCGCATACAAGGATGACGCCAGAGAACGAAGATAGCAACATCAATGAGATATAAAAGCATGCATATCCTTGCCATAATTGTCTGAAAACCATAATTTCTGACGGCTCCCCGTAATTTCTTACTGCAAACACGTAAAGTTAGCATGTGTGCTCATCACATCCAAAAAGCAAAAGAAAACAGAAGCATTTCAAAATGAATGAGCATGTAAGAAGAATACCTTGACAAGCTCAGCACTGGCCTCACACTGAGCTTGGAGTTCCTGGAAGGAGGTGAGCTGCTTTGTGACTGTGGACAGTCTAGAGTTCTGAGTCTGCACCACCAGACGCAGGTCTTGTAGTTCTTGGTCCTGGATGTCTCGGTCCTGCTCCCAGCTCTCCAGTGTGTGCTCCAAGTTCTCCACTAGCTGATACAGTCTGAAACACAAGACAGCCGTGAGGCAGGGCTCTTGTACTTAGGTTATCCATGGTGTCAGACACAAATGGAACAACTTGGGAAATGTTCTCAATCTTGATTTTTGACTAGGTTGAAAAGGAGAATCATATGCATCACATCCATAAATTGTAAAGATTTAACTAATAGACTTGGACACGGACACGAAAAATACAGCCAACTTATTGGGCCTTTTCTTTAGCGGCAGCTTTTTGCCTCTACTGTAACAAAGACACTTCCAAAGACAATCCACCTACACCTCACACTATCGTAATGTTTTTGGGCATAAAATGCCATTTCATCCATATCTGCCGATGAAAACTTTGTTACTGAAACAATGGACATAATTATCATAGATTCAAAAGATGAAACTAGAATTGTTCTACAGTCTGGGACATCAGAGGTATCTATTAGAAAAATATTCATGTCTGAACTTGATTAATACAATTATTTTTTTCTATCTGGTTCTCGTAAGAAGCAAGATTTTTATTTGTTATTCAAATGAATTTGCAATTCCAAGACTGCAAAAGTCGAAATTGTTCAAGTTGTAAAACGCTGCATATATCCGTTTAACAGGGATATATGAGTTCAACAATAAGCCCGTAAACATAAAAAAACAGGAAAGACAAACTTACTTGGAACGGGAGGATTCATACTCTTCTTTCATTTTCTCTTGGTTTGCTTCAAGAGCTGCAGACCTGATAGAGAAAGAAAGGAAAGAGTCTTCATGCAAAGCCTCTGTACATTTTTGTAGTCAGTTTTCACAGAGAGAAATGGTGTGAAATGTTTATAGAGAAATGGTGTGAAGTTTTGACACAGAGAAATGGTGTGAACTTTTCACAAAAAAATGATGTGAAGTTTTCACAGAGAAATGGTGTGAAGTTTTCACAAAGAGAAATGGTGCGCATTTAAAAACAGACTACTCACACTATTGATCAATAAGTGAAAATGGAAAGTCAGATTCAATTTGAGCTTCATACCTTTGTCTTTCAGTCTCAAGTTGAGACTCTGCCTCCTCACACAGGATCTTGATGTCTGACAACTCTGTCTCCAATTTTTCCAGGGCCTCAAATGCGATGGTCTCACTGTCCTGTTGCTCCGCTAATTGATTCATCAAAACTTCCTGCGTCTTCTCCAGGTCAGTCCTCACTGTTGCATGGATGTGAAATCTCAAATCAAAATAAACTCTTAATAACTAACATATTTGAGTTCATTCAAAGCAGACATTTTTTGAAAATTAAGTACCTGTTTTGTTACATAAAGAATTTACTGAAAGACATAATGTGTTGAAATGATTTATATGCATTTGATAGTTTTTCCAATGCTGAAAAAAAAAAAATCGAGTGGTGCAAAAAAGGTGTAGCATTTTGCGCTTTTGCTCGAGTGAAATGAGATTGATTAACTGAAACATAGAGGAAGCTCAAGCACAGGTGGAAAAGTGCAGATTTCTGTAAGTAAATTTCCTTCGGGGCCAATGAGGCCCCTAGAGCTGGAGGTTATCTCAGTTTCGGTAGTGTGAAGCGGAACAGACAAAATTTACTTCATCTCCTAAATAGGACCAAAGTCTGTCGTAGGTTTACTTCCCCAGCAGAATTTACCCAATTTGCACCTGGGTGAGGAGAGGAAAAATGGTGTAAAGTGTCTTTCCCAAAGACACAACACGGTCACCTCCTGGATTACAACCCTAGACCCTTGGATTAGGAGTCCAACGCTCTAACCATTCAGCCACCGCGCCACATGCAGATTTCTGTAGGTGTAAAGTAAAAAGTATTACCTCTATCCACTGAAATTTTGAAAATAATTACATATTAAAAACTTTTAGATAAATATCTCTCTGTGAAGCTGCTCATTTCCCACTTTGACCAGGCCATCCATGACTAGATTAGATGGTGGCAGAGTTAAAAGCATCTGTAAGAGACCTGACAACGGCCCTTGAAAGCAATACAAATGACAGCCTAGAAACAGTTCCCATTAAAGATGTTTCTAATGCTCAGGCAGGACCACCATACAAGGCTTCATAACTATAAGAACATTATAGACACAGTCGTTTCTTTGTCTAATAAAAAAGCATTGTTGAAGAACAGCACTCTTCAACTCGAGGTCAATCTAAGGAAACGTGGGATACTTGACAAATATCACAAATTGCCATGAAAATATTTCACAACACGTCAGATCAAACAGTGTTCATCCGAAGCTTACCTTAATCTACTTAAACTAAGATTTAGAAAAGATTCACAAGACTGACTGACCTTGAGCAGCCTCCTCTGCATCCTGAAGGAAGAGAATGAGTTGGTCTTGGGCGTGTTGAAGTTCAGCATTCAATGACTCACACTAAAGAACAGAGATTAGAACTTGTGATAGAATCAATTCACTCTACATTAGTGTTCGAATCTAGTCAATTTAAATTTCATTTATTTTTATTCCAGCTCACTTTTCCCCATGTCTCTCTACATTGAAAATAAAAGTCGGTTGCACACAAAAAAAACATATTTTCACAAAACATTCTTTAAAAAAAAAGTGTAAATAATAGACTAAAAAAAACTGCACACGTTTTAACAACATCTACTTCAATACAAATCATATATTCTTTCCAAGACATTCAAAGAATTAAAGTTTCTTACCTCAGCAATTAGTTTCCTCTGAATCCTGTTATGTTGTGCAGCTGATGTCTGTGCTTTGTTTGCCAACTTCTGTAGTTCATCTTTTAGATGGCACTGAAGGTCAGAGTAAAATGATCAATCTATAAACAATACAAATATCAAAGAACCTTTATTACTCAATAATTGAAATAATTAATTAAGAAAAAACTATTGCATACTTTGAACATTCAAAATGGATTTTTTAAATTAAATTCTGATTAAAAATTTCATTTCCTCACACATAATTTCATTTTATTAACCCACCATGCAAAACATTCTTCCATAACTTCTTGTTCTTCGTCTCAGTGAAGTCATGTTTAGAATAAAAATGATCAAGAGTAACAAAATCAAGAACTGGCAAAGAGATCACTTTTATCTTTCCCAGAATTAAAATTAAAAAGTAGTATTTTCAGTTTTCTCATTTTTTTCTTCAAACTGAAAATAGAATAAAGAGATTAATGCCAACATGTTATTACCTGAAGTGCAGCCGTGTGTTCAATTTCCTCCATGAGGGCAGCAAATTCTTGCTTCTCTGCCTGCAACTCCTGAATCACCTGCTGTGCTGTGGCAAATTCATGCACATAGCTGCAGTCTTCAAACTCCACACGCATCTTCTGAATCTGGTGGAAAACAATGAAAGAAACCATGCCATGATGTATACAGTAAACCTGCCTATTCTCTCACTCATTAATCCATGCAAACTCACAAATCCAGTGAGCATATTACAACAGTGTAGGAAACAGAACTGGGATCCAATGGGATCCAATGAACCTTCATGAAACAACTAGAAGACCTGTGCTTCGCCGATGACATAGGACTACTGTCACACAACCAACAACAAATGCAGACAAAAGTGACAAAGCTGGCAGCGGCGGCTGGAAAAAAGCTCTAAGGATAAACTCGGCCAATTCTGAAGTAACGAAGATTAACAACACACAACAGGGCAATCCGGCAAGATAAAAGACAAGTCTGTGTACCTCGGCAGCGTCATATCTTCTACAGGAGGAGCTGATGAGGATATGAAATCTAGGACCTGGAAGGCACGCCATGCATTCAACACCCTTAGGCCGATATGGAATTCCAAAGCCCTCTCCATGAAGGCCAAAATTCAAATTTTCAACTCCAACGTGAAGTCTGTACTCTTTTATGGTTCAGAAACTTGGAGAGTCACCAAAAATACAACAGCAAAACTACAGTTTTATTATCAACAAATGCCTGCACTACATTCTGAAGATTTGATGGCCGGACAACATCTCAAACGGCAAACTATGGGAAAAGACCAACCAAATGCCCATTAATATTGATATTAGAAAAAGGAAATAGGGCTGGATTGACCACAACTTGAGAAAGCTGATTAAGTAAGTCAGTAAGTCATAATAAATGTACATTCCAAGACTAACAATTCAAAGTTGGATGATGTAGTTCACTGAGCTTAGATCAAATACATACACATTTAAAAAGGACTGGGTTAATCAACTAGCCTAAGTGAATTAGAATCTAGGTTATATTATCACATCTTCAACCTCCTCCTCCTCCTCCTCATTATCATCATCGTCATTGTCGTCGTAGTTGTCGTCGTCATAATCACCCCATCATTTTTGTAACATAGAGCCGTTCATATAATTTGTGAATTATAATGTGGATTACACAACCTATCAAATAACGGAATACTTCGAACACAGGTGCAACAATGGTGCTGAAGAAGAAGTTTTCTGCCAGCCAGTTCTGGGACGATTGTCGTCGTCACAACGTTACAATAATCATTTACATCGGAGAGTTGTTCCGTTACCTGCTTGCTCAACCCCCTGTAAGAGTGTCGTCATCGTTGTACTTATTTTATGTCTGAAGACTTTAGATAGAAAAGACTATATTATTTAATCACGCTAAAATAGTAGCAATGTGTTGGGTAGTTGTCTTTTTCAACGAACTAAATTATTATATGTTGGTACATCTGCAGTTAGCAGAAACGGTAAATATTGTATTATTTATACCGGTACTGCTAGTGTTAATTATTTTGTTTATTTGCCAGTAAGGCGTTCAAGAATGCTGTACTCAGTCAGAATGTTTCCACAGTAGTCTTTATTCATTTACTTTAAATGGAAGGAATTCCCACTCAAATTACATATGTACACAGTATCTGTAACTTCCCAACCAAAAAGGGAGAAAAACAAGACTCCATTTTTCTGGGCTTTATTAGATCAGATAATTGTGTGCGTGTGTGCTCCACAGAATCCCAAAGACACTGAACACAAAGTAAAAGCAGCTTTTGGCAATGGGTTACGTAAAGACATTTGGACTGATGTCACAACTCGCTTTGGACTCAAGAAAATCTGCGAGAATTTTGCGGCTACTGAAGGTTCCGGTGCTATCTTCAACAACGTCAACAGACCCGGGGCCATTGGAAGAATGTCACCTGTTTTGGTGCGTGACTTATACGATCCACAGATTTAGGAGACTGTTGTTAGAAAATATATTATACAGGCCTATAGATGCAGACACTTTTGAAAATCAACAAAAACACGTCTTTCCTCTTCCAGGTGTTTGTTCACTCTGTGAACCTTTGGCCAAACTCACACGAGCTTGTTGTTACAGTAAACATTCTTTGCAATGAGTTAGGGCCTACGCGCCTAGATGGTGGTACACTACACCGTTTCTCAACAACGATTGTAAACTGGACTGAAATAATGATTATAGATCAACATTCTTTTTGCATTTACTATAACTGATTACGTATTGCACCATAAAATAGTGCTCACAACTTAACTTAAATTTAAAATCCCTCCTACCTATCATGTGTCATACATTGTGTAATTTTTTATATTTCTATGTTTGCATGGACTTTGTGGCTCAATATTATTCAGTCGTATACCACCCAGGAAATGCGTCTTCTTCAACCATCAAACCTTTATTTCAGAACTATTTGGACAAAGAGCAGAAAGCACTAGTGAAGTTTGACTACACAACCGCCACACCGACTCGAGACAGCAAGGGGCGTTGCATGAAAGTGGCAATTGGTGAGGAACATTTTCAGAACATTTCAAAATCACAGGCCCACTGTGTTGTTGAGATCTAGCCTACGTTTCGCGTTTACGAGATTTTCAAAAATCTTCTAGAAAATATAAATATAACAATACCCAAAAAAAAACAACAAACAACGGCAGCAACACCAGCAACAATGTGACAATGACAAGGATAACATTATCATCATCAACAACAATAACAGCAAGATATCATACTCTTTTACTGCATACGTACTCTATGTTATTCCCCTACTGCTGCTACCGTTGTTGATGATGCTGACTGGCTGATGCTGCTACGGCTGCTAGTGCTGGTGCTGCTGCTGGCTGCTCCACTACCACTACCACCACCGCTGCCGCTGCCGCCTAGACCGCCATTGCCATACCACCACCTCTATTTGCTCAGAGTCTAAAGGCCCCTACACACTTATCATTCCAACCAACGTTGGTTCATCTGTCATTTCATTGGTTTAACTTATTATACTGTCATTTCATTGGTTTAACTGTGACACGCCAACCCGTCAGTTAACGGGTAAAAGCGTGCCATCAACACTAAACGTGTTGCACGCCAACCCGTTAGATGAGGGAGGCAAGTGACTACAAAAAATGTGTAAACGCGAGTGTTGTGAGTCAATTAATGCACATTTTTTAAATAAGCAATAAATCGGGGAATCTACTCGTGGACATTGCTAATTTTAATACGCTGATTTCAAGAATGTAAGTTTTGAAAAGATTCGACCAAGATTTTTAAAAATTCATTTCCCGCGTGGCCACTCCCAGCGACAGTCGGAACTGCCACTAGAAAGTCAAGCAAGGTCTGATTTTTCGGTTTGCCGTTGGAATAACTCAAGTTCTTGGGTTTTCCGTCCACACTAGCCAATCCGCGTGACAGTTCCAATGGCACCTATATTATATTTTATCAGTTCTACCCATGAACTGTCGTATCGGACTGTAAGTGTGTAGCAGGCTTAACATTAATTTTAACTCCCCATTGTTTCACTTACTCCCCAGGAGAGCCTGGCCTCTTCTTGTCTCAGGTACCAGAGCAATGGCTTCGCAGTGGTAGATACAGTGTGTACTCGGGAAATCAAGAGGCCAGTGAGAAGAAGTTAGTGAGAAACGCTTTCGTGGAAGGAGACATCTATTTCAACTTCGGAGACGTCTTCGTCTTGGACAGTGACTACTTCGTCTACTTCCACGACCGAATAGGGGATACGTTCAGGTAGGATGCACGACGGCTTTCAGCGCATTCACACCAAACTTAATCGGACAGGCGTGCGATCACGGCCGAGCGACAACGGCCGAGTATTGTGTTCACACCAAAATTGTCGGTCGCCCGACTAAATTAATATTATATGGATGTTAGGAGCAAACTGATGCTTTTGTTATGATTGAAATAGAGAGCTAAAAAGAGAAGTAGAAGATATTGGATTGATCCGATTAATTCTCAACGTTGTGAGTTTGATGAAAACAGCCATTTACTTCCTCAAGTCCTTTCAGATGTTGAAAAAAGTGTAGCAGTAGCATGCATACGAAAATGAGTACGCTAACTTAATTTTGGGTCGCTGAATTCAAATCTGCTCAAACGTAACATTTGATAAAAAAAAATGTTTGCAGAATTTTTGCTTCACGCACCCCGCCTGTTTCCTGTTTATAGACGTCATCAGCCTAGCGCCTCAGCGTACGCGAGATCAAAGAAAAACAATCGCTTCCTGTTGTCTACACAGCCGAGTGTCGTTGACATTTTAGAAATTGGACGGTCGGCCGTACCCGGCAGCTTGGTGTGAAGATGATCACATGATTTAAAGAATTTTTGTACCGATGTCGCTCGGCCGTGATCGGCAGTTTGGTGTGAACGAACCCTTTGTCTGCAATTTCAGATGGTGCTAAGACAAAGACACCTTATGTTGGTTGAATGTGCTGTGAGTAGGAGGTACTGGAAGACGAAGAAGAGATGGCTTTGATGGAAAATATATGGGGAAGGGTGGGAGGTAGTTCAAGAAGAAGAAAAAAAGGAGAAGAAAAGATGATGATGATGATGATGATGATGATGATGATGATGATGATGATGATGATGATGATGATGATGATGATGA
>JBDFRD010593151.1:0-16686 GCA_039654405.1 Bullina lineata | reverse complement strand
TCTCTCTCTCTCTCTCTCTCTCTCTCTCTCTCTCTCTCTCTCTCTCTCTCTCTCTCACTCTCTCTCTCTCTCATACATAAAACATCTGGCTATGCATGAGCCGGGTACCGTGTCAGGCCTGACATTCTCGGAACACATAAGCATAAATATTACCCCCTCCCCTTTTTCTCCACCTTGTGTCGGGAAGGCCAGGAAAGGTATGTCTGTGTCGACTTTATAGCGTTCTGCTTGGCCACAGACGCGCTGGCCACACAGGGACTGGCGTCTGTTTGGGTGTCGGCTTTATTTGTTTAGTTTGCTTGATTTTAAAAAGGGAAGAGAGTGCTATCCATCTGGTTTTGTTTTGAGAGCTGTGCTTTTGTTTGGATCCATATTTGTATTGCCTGTGTGTGTGTGTCCCTGTCTGTGTGTCTCTCTGCCTTTGTGCCTGTTTCTTTATGCCTCTCTGCCTGTCTGGCTCATTGTATTTCTGTCCTGTCTGTCTCCGTTTTCTGTCTGCCTTGTCTGTGTATGTTAGACTGGTCTCCGGCCGTCGCCTTTCAATTTGTCTCATTGTTGGTCTCTCTGTCTGTTCACCTGTCTGTCTATTTTTGGTCTGTATTGACGATTGTATTTCTTCATGTTGCAATCAAATTATTGCTGTTTTTAGGTGTAATGCTGTGGAATGCCCTTTACCACCGCCACCATCATCACAACACCACCACCAACTCCAACTCCAACTACATGTACTACAATAATGGCAATAACAACCACAACAAAAAGACAACAGCTGCAGCGGCAGCAGCAGCAACAATAACACCATCATCAGCAGCATCAACAGCAACAACAACAATTACATCAACATCAACAGTACCAGCAGCAGTAGCAGTTATATCTGCAGCAGTAGTAACAACGGTAACAACCAAACCAATATCAACAGCAGCAGCAACAACAACAAAACCCTACTTCTGTCCCCAGGCATCCACGGCGAGCACACAGAGAGCGAGGGCGGTGTGTACGACATCTCCAACAAGCGGCGCCTGGGTCTCTCGGAGTTCCAGGCTGTGCAGGAGATGTACAACGGCGTGAAGGAGATCCTCAGGCAGGAGAAGGAGCTGTCCTGGTAGGAATGAGGGATGGGTGGAGGACGGAAGAATAGAGGAGGAAGACAGACTCACGGAGAGACGGACATAGTGATAGACGCACGCATGGAGGAGTGATACGAGTTGATTTGAACGTAAATGTGTTGATAGGCACAAAAATTTACAGAAAGGCAAACATCTCTGTGTGTGGTGATAGAATACAGACAAGCACGCAGATAGGCAGGCAAACATTATTATATATTTGACCAGGAAGCGGCAAGACCAAACGAGCATTAAGCTCGAGACGATTAATGAGTTGGTACAATATAAACGTCGAGTTTATAGTGTGAACTTGTGCCAGCTGCAGTTCATTTCATAAAGAGAAATAAGTTACCATGCCAATTGAAAAGGTTGTAACGTTACTTACCTGGAACAGCGAATCACATGCGCCATCTACCTGAATTTTTATGTTAATGAAACGATGCTTCAGTTAGTTCAAGCTGCCCGCGTTTAAATTTCTAAACATATCTATCCCCAGGTCGCTTTGCAATTTTTTGCTATACGGACCCGTGTCTTTTATCTATGAAGATTCTTATATTCTGCATCATCATCATGACATCACCACCATCACCTGCAATTTTTTTTATGTGTAAAAACACAACCAATGATTAGTATATTCCCTAACAAACAACTTTTGTTCTTTAGTGAGCTACCCATTTTTGTGAAAATGTCCAGTATTAATTGGCACCGAGTGAGGGAATAATCCTTCATTTGATAAATGGCAGTTTAAGGATTAAGTCTAACCCCCTTGCAGGCGGCCACAGAACGTGGAGGAGATGTTTGAACATGTGAGCAAGGCCAAGACGTGCAAGTCGCTGCTGAAGAAGCACCTCACAAAGGACACGTTTGAGAAGCTCAAGGAGAAGAAGACAGCGCACAATGCCACGCTGGGAGACTGCATCCTGTCCGGTGAGTGATGCTCATGGATGAAGGCATTGCCATTGTCTTGTTGCCGTTTTTTTTGTTTTTATGATTGTCATCTTTCCCTTTTTTAATGCTCCTCTTCTTCCTATTCCTTCATTTCCTTTTTTTCTCGTCTTTCTTCTCCTTCGTCCTCCTTGCTCCTCCTTCCCCCTCCTCCTATTTCCATTATATCCTTTTCTGACTCCTCTTTCCTTATATTCGCTATTTGTTCCTTGTTCTATTTCTGTAATCATTTTTCGCCTCCTCCTATTCTCCCTCCTCCTACTCCTCCGCTATTAGCTAAGACGGGAGTCTTGAGTAGATGTGTTTTTCAACCACAAAACTAGACTATTTGTATGTAAAAGTTTAATCCATTTTATGTTCTCCCAAATCTATCCGGTAGCTACATTCTGTTGTCATGGGTACTCTGCATCATTGTCACAGAGCAAGACGATTAGTAAAGATTGTTCGAATTTAGAATTTTTTTGCAGACAATGGCGGCGCTCGTCTATTCATGTGTGAATTTTGTCTGTCAAAACTTTGTTATTCCATGTAACATCTCTTATTTTACAGTTCCTCTCCAATGGAGTTCGGCATTCAGACTCTGCACTTACTCAATATAAAATAGTTTCTTTATCATTAACCCTTCCACTGCCAAATGCACCGATCCACGAAAAGCAGTGATTGCTAATGGCCAACATTAAGGGTGTTTCTTCACTGAATCTTAATTTCAGTCTTTATTAGATCTATTAATTTACATAGCACCCACCTATTTTCCCCGCACACAAATGAAGAACAAGAACCCTGAAATAGTTCTTTTGTTTAAGTTCTTCTCACTATTTCATTTTTTTTAACGGGATTTTACTAGGATTCAGATACAGTTAGTTCGCAGTGAAAGTGTTAAACCTTCTGAACTCCTGTACAAGGGTTAATCCCACTACCATTTTCCCCACCTCATTTTCTTCCCTAACCTCCCCAGGCGTGATGAACCTGGACAGTGGAGTGGGTATCTATGCCGCTGACCCTGAGTCCTACACGGACTTCGCTCTCCTCTTTGACCCCATTATCAAGGACTACCACAAGCTCAAGGCCAGCGAAGCTATCAGCCACCCGGCCGCGGACTTTGGCGACCTGGAGAAAGTGAACTTCACTGACCTTGACCCTGAGGGTAATCTCATCGTGTCCACCCGTATCCGGATTGGGCGGTCTCACAAGGAGTTTGCCTTCCCACCTGTTTTGTCTAAGGAGGTGAGTGAGTTCAGGGTTTACCTACTTACTTATGCCCATCGCTCCTCCTGGAGCATAGGCCCCCAACAACAGTCCTACAGAGTCCTCTGTCCTGGGCTGCCCTTTCTAGCTTTCCAAGTGTATCTCATCTGTTTCATGTCTGCCTCGAGCTTGCGTCGCCAGTTGCTTCTTGGCCTTCCTCTCTTCCATTTGCCCTGAGGATTCTATTGCAGTGCCTGTCTGGTGATGTTGCTGGCTGGCTTCCTCAAGGTTGCCCAATCTGAGCTCAGGGCTAGGTTGAGAGACAATGAATAGGGAGGGTGGTTGGGGTTGGTCATTATGTGGAGGCTATGCATGCAGGACTCTGTACAGAGAAAGAGGCTTACATATTTTTAAAGTAATACATGTACATGTTATAATAGACACTTGAACATTTAAAAGCAGAGAAATATTATGAGGGGAAGAGACGCTGTGAAAATGCGGGAAGAGAGACTGGCATATGGACCGACAGACGACATGCAGACAGACTGACTGACATATAAACAGTGAAAGGCATTGGAATAGCAATAGGCTGATGAGAAAGCTAAAAAAAAAAACATTCATGAAACAGCAAGAAGCAGGTAGTAAGTAAAGTTCCTTCAAGGCCAATGAGGCCCATAGAGCCTGAGCTTATCCCGGTTTCTGTAGCGTGAAGCAGTAGAAGCAGGTAGGCATATGGAAAGATAGAGACAAAGACTGGATGAAGACGTTAACATTCTCAACACCATTTTCACTTTTTCCATCAGGATCGAGTCCAGATGGAGCAGAAGACAGTAGAGGCTCTGAATTCCCTGTCTGAAGACCTGAAGGGGAGTTACCACTCCTTGGTGGGCATGAGCAAGGAGACGCAGGAGCAGCTTACAAAGGATCACTTCCTGTTTAATGACAGTGACAGGTGGGCAGGGGATGGTTGGGCGTGGACTGGGCTATGAATTGGATGGTGGGACGGAGAAAGTGGTGTTGATAGTGGTGGTGGTGCTGGTGCTGGTGCTTGTGGCGATGTTGCAGGTGGTGGTCCTGGTGCTGGTGCTGAAGCTGCTGCTGCTGGTGCTATACTCTGCTGTTCACAAACCTGACCAGTATTCCTTTCTACATCTACACCTTCACATACAGATGTAGCTGTCAAGACAGATGTTTTGATGTTTCATAATTCATGCAGTGTTCCGAGGCCACAAATGGGTTTGCCCCGCAGGCAATCATGACTTGCTAATACAAAGGACTGGAAAATCCTTGCCAGTCTCTGTTTTTGATAAGTAATCCACATCCACCCTATTACAATGGCTTCTGAATACAAGAATACAGATACATTTTAGAAATTATTGTGTCATTTATTTAATGTGAAAAGTTCTGTGTGATTTGATTTGTCTGTCGCTGACCTTTTCACTTTCCAGCTTCACATAGGCCATTAGATTTAATTTACAATGGACATTTCCTTTGCAAGATCTTGATCCAGTGGTAACTCCACAGCTTTCACTCCTCCACACATACATCCTCTCATACCTCCTCCTCCTCCTCGTTTCCCCTTTCAGATTCCTGCGCGAGGCTGGTGGCTACAACGACTGGCCCACTGGCCGGGGCATTTTCTTCAATGACGAAAAGACGTTCCTGGTGTGGGTCAATGAGGAGGACCATATGAGGATCATCTCCATGCAGAAAGGAGGCGACATCGGGGCAGTCTACAAGCGCCTTGTCACGGTATGTTGGCGTAGTCTTGTGTGTGTGTGTGTGTGTGTGTGAGAGAGAGAGAGACTGAGAAGAGAGAAAATAACGGTGGAGAAAAAGGGTCTGAATGGAGAAGAGTGGGCCCATAGGAGATAAGAAGGCGAATTTTTTTTAAGGTAAAAAGGGAGGGAAGGGGAGGGGAGGGGAGGGTCAATTATGTAAAATGACATTTAATTTGGGAGTACATGTATTCTATTAACTCGACACTCGAAAGTCTGACCGTTTATTTGTGATAGTCTGTTGATCAGAATACTCGTGTATGAACATTTATTTCAATTTAGTTTTATCTGTTTGGATAAGAATTCATGGCAAACTAGCTCTTTTTCGTTTCTTTTTTTTGGGGGGGGGGATGGAGGCTATTTAACTGTTATAGATTTTTCAATAATTGCCTCTTTCCATGTTACTATTTGCTTTGTAAAAATCTCTCCATCCTTACATACTTTCAACCTTGACCTCAGGCCATCAAATCTCTGGAGGAGAAACTGACCTTTGCCCGGGATGACCGTCTGGGCTATCTGACCTTCTGCCCGTCCAACCTGGGCACCACACTCCGAGCTTCTGTGCACATCAAGATCCCTCACCTGGCTGCCCGCAAAGACTTCAAATCCGTGTGCGAGAAGCTCAAACTGCAGGCTAGAGGTAAAGTGGAGAGGGAGACTGCAATGTTCAACTGTTAGTGAATGGTTTAACCTTTTCATGACTATGGTGCTGCATGTTGCACACCCAACACTTTGGGACTGTGATCAGTGCGATGTGAAAAGGTCAAAAGAATGATTCCACATTTATCTCGTGTATTTCTTCCATGTTGGTGTATCGGATGCTTTTAGCTTTTGCTGCTTCCTGTCTTCAGCTTCCTCTATGCCATTCACAATTTTCTTCTCTATTTCAGTTCTTCCATCATTTCCTCCCTTTCTCCTGTTCCACCTCATCTTCCTCTTCCTCGATTATTTGCCTTACACTATATTTTCCTCATTTCTACTTTAAAACTCCACATCTACAAAGTATTAGCAAGTCAAAAATCTGCCAACAATTCCATCATGTCCCCGCTGTCCCATTTCCACCCCTCTCCCGCTGCAGGCATCCACGGCGAGCACACAGAGAGCGAGGGCGGTGTGTACGACATCTCCAACAAGCGGCGCCTGGGTCTGAGTGAGGTGGAGGCTGTGCAGGAAATGTACTCTGGAGTGCAGGAGATCATCAGGCTAGAGAAGGAGGCGGCGGCCGGCAAGACCAAGTCTTGTTGTGTCTTGTAATGGACGGCCAGGGCTAGCAGATCTGTCCACCGGGCGGGGGCTCTGGGTTACTTCTAGAGTATTCTATAGGCTCCCCCTTTTTTCTTTTTATTCTTTTTTTTATATTTTTTTTGGCCTAGGGGGTTTGTTTATTTGTTTATTTGTTTGTTTGTTTGTTTGTCGATTGCTTGGGTTGGCTGGCTGTTTGGGCGTTTCTTGTTTTTAGTGAGTTCATGCACTATTAATCATGAGAGATGTGTAAATGAATTTTTTTGGTAAGCTTTTCTGTATTATTACTATTATTATTTTTATTATTATTATTATTGAAACTACATTTCTTGCTGTTGTCTCGTTGTCAATGTCTGTTTCGTTCTTAAATAATTGGTTGTAAAATAAATTTAAGAAACCAGTTTCCAGTAGGCCTAATTATTCTTTTTGAGTATTCTTCTTGGTGTCCAGTGAATTAAAACCCATTTTTAAAGCAATTTGTATATGACTTAAAAATGCATAGAATGGCATACAATACAATGATTAGTTTTGCTGATAGGAACTTTTCTGTGTTCTGGATCTCTGCCGTGCTGAAAAAAAGCAGGCCTTATTTTGACGTATTTGGTTGCAACAAGACAAAGTGGGAAAATACAAGAATTTTTAATAAGTCATTCTATGACAATAAAATTCGTTGAATGTAGTAAAAAATGCAATACCCAAGTTTGTAACAATGGTGCTTCACTTTCAAGCTTTACTTTTTGCATACAATACATCAGATTTGTGGTATGAATACATTTTATGCATCAATGTCTCTGCAGACTGATGTGTTCACATGATATTTGACAGATACATAGATAATGCACCATTTCAGCAAGGAACAGGACCGTGAATCACATGACTAGTCTAGTGAGGAGTCCATTCATTTGACGCCTTCAAGCTTTTTATCGCAGTCGCTCCTCAGCCTTCAAAAAGGAACAGGGATGACGTTGTGGGAAAAGTGGAGCAATATGCTAATGGGTACCGGTACGATTTTAATGGTGGAAGTTTTGTTGATGTGGATGTTCTTTTTCTCAAATGAAAATGTTAGATTGAAACCATGAAGCAATTAAAACAAAAGTATTACATGAAAGAACTGTTGCAATGGCTCAAAACAAAACTATGCTTTTCTAGTTTTTTTGTTTTTGGTTTTTGCAGACAGAAAAAAATATACATTAATTCATGTGGCAAACCCAATCCTCTTCCATCTCTTTTTTTTTTTTTTTACTTCCCAAATTATTGATTATTGCATGGAATAGTATCTGAATGAAGCTAATTTATTGATTTAAAAATAGATTTTTTTATTAGCCAGTGGGATGTGGGACCAAGCCTACAAACTCCTAACATGACCGTCATTGATTCCTGGGGAAGAATGTAAACGAACAAAACGCTTAACTCAATCCAAAGCTGGCTCATCATGCAAACTCTCAGCATTGTCAGATATGGGCATTTCATTTTTAAAAGTCAGAATGTTTAGATTATTGAATTACATATGAGATACTGTATCATTGCGAATATAAACTGAGTGAAAAAAAGACTGAGAAGCAGAATTCTATAGAATAACAATTGCCGGGACAAACCGCTATTTTTTTTTCCTTTTTCCTGTATATATATAGATCTATAAACGTATATATATTTCGTGTAATTGCATTTTTTTTGACAATGTTGTACATTCTTCACGCATCTCAGTGTACATGTGTTATTGAATAGCTGTATAATTTTCATTGATGTCATTTATTTAATAGTTTGCATTGCGTGGGCCTGGAATCTTGTTCCTGGATTTATTTCTACATCCTTAGTCGTGGTTTGAAATAAGTTATACCTATGCCACTAGTTTTGTAGGAATCTCTAATAATACAGACACCTGTTGTTTTTGGAGCTCAAAGTTTTGGTCTTCAAATATATTTTACTTGAAAGGCGACATACAGCCCTAATCAAACTTAAGTAGATTGCAGTTTCTAGATGATTGATGTCTCTGTCTTTAAGCCATTCAGTTCCAAAACTCTTTTGGATTCATCTGTACTTTTTGTGCTGAATTTGTTAAAAGCTACAAGGGACCATTTCATTGATCAGAGATCGAAACCATCTCAATTCGCTCCAATTGTCAAGGTTTCAACATGAGAAATTAAACATGAGGGATCTTTCGCTGAAAAAAAAACGTGCAATGTTGACTGTGTTATACTTACTTTTAGTTGGTTTAGACTAAGCTTATCTCATTGTACGATGTAGGATTGTTTTTGTTTTTATGTTTATTGAACTATTTTGCATGCTGTTCATACATACGTTTCATGGTTGAGTACACATAACATAAGACTTGCATACTCAGCCTTGCCATATCATTTTGTAAACAATCAGTCAAGTGTGCCTCTGAATATTTTCATGGTTTATATGCAAAACTAGATCCACATTGTCCTAACTCTCTCAATGCATTGAAGCTGAAGACGTGGTTGAAAATTGTGATGTCCTTTCGGTCTTACACACTTTGGTCCAGATCTGAAACCTTATGGAAAACTTGACATCTCTTCATTATCAAATTGCCTTAGTAAGACAACTCATATACTCCAGATCTGATGGAGAGATGAGAAGAAAGAGCCGCACAGCTTTGAACTAAGCCTTCGCTGTCTTTTATTCTTCTGGTTTGTCATGCATTTTAATTTAGGTTTGGGGAAAAGATGTCAGCCCTCTCTCCCACTAAGAGCAACAAACGATTGGTTTAGAAATTGAACACTGTTATTTTTGTCAGTGAAAACAGAATGTTGGCATCTAAAAATGTATTGTTTTTATTCTTACTCTCATTATTCGTCAGTAATAAAAGCAAGCACATGGGGATAATTCACTTGCTTATGTAGAAGGGCTAAACATAAGATGTAGATGATTTATTTGCCTTATCAAATCTATGTATGTCAAATTGTCTTGATTCAGCGCAATACCTAGTTTATCAAGCATTATTCTGTTTGGTGGAATATTTGCAACACATGTTTCTATTACTCACTTGCCCTTGTTTTGCTTTTCTGGATTGTTGTCCCATTTTCATTGACTGCAGTTTTTCAACATGCTTTTCCATCAGTATTCTGTCAGTGACTGAACTCCTGTGATGAAGACTTAGCAAATCTATGCACAATGTCTACAGCTTTATACTTCATTGGAGAAAGACTGTAATGAATCTTCATTGTTCTATCCTCTTCGGTCAGAAGGACTCCAAAGTTTGTTGCTGTACTTCGTATTATCGTTCTCTTCCCCCCTCCCTGCCTTTTTTGTTTTTTTTGCTGTCTGCTTGTTTCCAAATTCAACATCACTCCCATTCAACTGATCACAATCCAATGCTGCAACGTTTGCTCAATGATCACGCTAAGGCTTGACACATTCAACAGCTCAGTGAGGAAAGAGAAATTTCTGAACATATTTGATTTCAACTAGAACCGCTTTCTCCCCATTTTTTATTTTACAGACACTTTTTAATACTATTGTACTAAAGAATCTGCAGGCTTCATCTTGATGCATTCACACTTAAAGCAACAGCCCAGTTCAAGTTGAAAAAGAAAAACATGCTTTTTTCTGGTAGCTCATTTATTTTTGTCTTTTTTTTCTTTTGAAGAGTGCATTCATTTACGTGGCTCATTAAAAGTTTTATTTTTGCTCATATTTTACTCCAAACTTTGCTTTTGTGCGTGTTCTCTCTTAATGAACAGAATTCTGCTTCTCATTTTTCCTGGAGTTTTCTCACTTCCTGTTCCAAGCCTCCGGCGTCAGCTGCATCCTCCCCTGTGTGGTTCCTGTGGGTCCCCTGTTCTCACCGAGCTGTTTGTGGCAGGAGTGCTGTGTGGTGTCAGGAACATTTGGGTTCTATGTTCATTCGTCTCTGTAATTATAATCCTTGTATTTGAAACAACACTTTTTTGGCTTCATTTTGTTTTTTTAAATGTACGTGTGTGTTTTGAGTGGAAGATGATGCTGGCTGCCTGCTTATCTGCTGACTGAGGAAACTGCCAATTGAAAAACGTTTCCATTTGAAAATGTTTGCCACAGAATTTCACTTCCACACACCCAAGAACAGATGACCTGGACAATCTGTCGAATGCTCAGTTCCTCCTTTGCATCACATTTTTATTCTCAATATTTGTTTCATTTAACACGAGCACGCTTCATGCATTCAGTAAAGGCTGATTTTACAAGGAAAAGAAATAATCCCTTTCACAACCTCTCAGTAGAGTACATGTACATACTCAAATTGTCTCATAAGAATTGAGGGTGAACCTTCGTCCTGAAGTGCTTCCCAACTCTTCTAATTGGCAACATCCACTCGTTCCATCAACACAGTTTAATTCCTATGCTCGTCCATGGATCAGAAAATTTCAAGAAAGCTTGTGGCTGCATTCCTCCAAATAACTCCAATGTAATTTGTCTTAAATTTGTTTCGTTCAAATTGAAGCACAAAATTAGTGTAGTCCATTAAATGTGTTGGCACAGTGGCCGAGTGGTAAAAGAGCATTCACACCAAACTTAATTGGACGGACGCGCCATCATGGTTGGGCGACAACGGCCGAGTATTCTGTTCACACCAAAAGTGTCGGTCGCCCGACTAAATGAATATTACATGTATATGGACGCTAGGAGCAAACTGATGCTTTCGTTATGATTGAAACAGAGAGCTAAAAAGAGAAGTAGAATATATTGGGTTGATCCCATTAATTCTCAACGTTGTATTTGTTGAAAACCGCCATTTACTTCCCCCAAGTCCTTTCAGATGTTGAAAGATGTGTTGCATAACATACGAATGAAGCCAAAAACCTTCAACACTTTACTTCTTTTGGTATCACCATACATCTGCAAAGAAGGGGGTGAGGAAGAATAAAAGAAAAAATGTTTAAAATTCTCTAAAAGGCGACAAAATGCCTAGCTTTCGCGCTCATACTAAATTTTGGGTTGCTGAATTCAAATATGTGCTCAAAAATATTTGATGAAAAAAATGTTCGCAAAATTTTTGCTTCATGCACCCCACCTGGCGTCTCGGCTTATGCGAGATCAAAGAAAAACAATCGCTTCCTGTTGTCTACATGTCGAGTGTCGCTGAAATTTTATTGCAGCACAAAAGTTAAAAATCGGACGGCCAAGAGAAAATTACTCGGCCGATGTCTTCAGGTTGGTGTGAACACAATCATAGGATTTAGAGCATTTTTGCACATGTACCTATGTCGCTCAGCCGTGATCGGACATCCAATGTCGTTAGTTTGGTGTGAACGAATCCTTAAGAGCGCTGGACTCCTAATCCAAGGGTCCAGGGTTCAAATCCGGGAGGTGACTGTGTTGTGTCCTTGGGAAAGACACTTTACACCATTTGTCTTCTCCTCACCCAGGTGCGAATTTCATGAGAAATTGTTAATAGTACAAATCTTAACATAAGACAAATAAAAGTTTAAAAAATCCAGTTTCATTAAGTTAATTGCAGATGCTGATTTCTACCAGATGTATATATGCAGATCCACATCACACACACACACACACACAAGTGCAAACATGCATCATTCATTCATAATTAATTACTGCCCATAGAGGATATTAAATCCCTCTAATGATAAGCTCATTTCTTATCTTGGTATTCTTCAAGCCCATGGAAAACTCACCCTGACCAAAATAGTCTGCCTGTAAAGGGGAGATAATGCAAAATTATCAATACTATTTGGCTTGTTCTTTGTACATGTACTGGCATATTCTGCTGGGGAAATAAGCCTACGACAGACTAGCGTCCTGTCTAGGAGATGATGTAAAAATCAGCTGTTCCGCTTCACGCTACCGAAACTGGGATAAGCTCCAGCTCTATGGGCCTCTTAGGCCTTAAAGGAACTTACTTTTTACTTTACTAGTCTTAATGACTTTCCACTCATTTCAAATCTCATTCATCGTGATCTGGTGTTCGGATTGATACAATACAAAACCTATACAAATTATTAAAGGAAAGTAAACAAGACATTTAAAATTTAGTTTTTATGAACTTCTGTAGTAGATTCGGAAGGGAGGTTTTTTCTTATGCATTTTTCATCAGGCTAGGAACAGTTTCTCATCCTACATCAAATGTACTTCAATAATTAAGTTTGCCAGAATGTAAGACGAGCAACAGCAGCGAAGCATAGGCCTTGCTGTTTAAAATATAAGATATAGCGTGTACAGTGAGATAGGGAAAGTGTATGAATACTTGTTTTAGTTGAAATAGAATTCAATTTAATGACGATGTAATTTAGGATGGAGTTTCATGCAGTCATTGAAGAAGGAATAACGGGTTTGATATTTTATAAGTAAAATACCACGGGACACGTGAGACTGGATTTGCAGCCAGCTTCAGTTGGTTTCGTTGGTTTCAAGTTTTGCTGATTGAGCTTGTTGACGTCACGCTTAAAGTAAGGATGGAGGCTACTAATGATATTCTCAAATTTCCTAATTAAACTAAATAGCTTCACAGATCAGTAGATATTACACAATTTACACATGTGTACATGAGATTATGTAAATTTTAACCTACCGTTGCTCATTAATATTGATAATTTACTCATGCATGATTTCAAACTGTCACCAGTGAAATGGTTCAGTGATGCCTCCAAAAATCCAATTTTTTTCAAGCGTTATCTAGGGGAATCAAGCCTACAATTGCATGAAATGGAGTCAACATGGATGAAAACCCAAACTCACATATGGCATTGTGACTTATTTACCTTATTACATTGATCACTTTTCAGTCCAATAGACTTAGAGATGAAGATGACAATTTAATGAAATAGGGCAGTGACAGTGAAAGATACACCACTTGACAGGTACAAGTTCCAAGTTGTTCACCTCACTGTTGAGGCTCCATCTGTTCAATCCTTTCTGCCAAGTACTTACTTCATTTATTAATTCATAGAATGAATTAAATGTACTCACTCACTCTCACTCAAGCATACATACATGTATTAAGTTACACTAATTACTAATGATTCTGTTTTTTTGGAAACTTCAATTCTCATTTCATTCATGTTAGTGTTAGTCCTTTCTGCTTGGTTGAGATTCCAACTTCAGCTGCTCTGCTTGCCTTACTGGTTTTCATGCAATAATGAATAACTTAACTACAGGAGGCTACCCATAGGTTCATTCCTCTCCCATTTCAATATGTAGGACAGGATTAACTTTGGAACCTAGCTTTCAAATATCTGCAAAGACATGGAGCAAAATAAAATCTTGAACTGAAATATTCCTCGTTAACAGTCAGGAATTCATCAGTTGAAAAACATCGACAAATGAAGAATTGCTTTTAAAATTTAAGTAATAAAGAACAAAATAATATCATTCTGTCTCTATTGTCAATCTGTTTATTGGGTTTTATTTATGACCAGAACGAAAATCATCAGGGATTGGGACTGACAGGTGAGAGAAAAGGAACAAAAAGGATATGACTCTGTTGGCAGAATTTGATTATCTTTGCCCTAACACATTTGGGTTCTCACTGGCCTAACTTGGCTCAGAAATAATAATTATAGAATAACCAATCACAACCTCACACACATGCCTTTTGTAACACTCCTTCATGCAAAAAAAACAGCAACACCCTCTTTAATTAAAAAAATAAAAGTTACAAAAAATAAAAAGTGGCATATTCAACGGCAGTTAATTATTTTTTGAACACAGTTCCACAATATCTTAGATGTAGACACATATATTCTAAGTCCATCTCTGTCGCACTTTTACTCCGATGCTTGTCAAAGTTTCAAAGAGAAAACATGAGACTTGCTGTTGGTATGAACTCAGCTAAAGCAGACAGAGGAAACAACCCGACAGATACAGACTTCTATGAACATTGTGGTTCTGTTCTTACCAAGCAAACTTAAAACACCATTTCTCACATGATCCTTCCTTCAGATTCAACTCACTGGGCCCTAACCATTTAAAACACGGCTGAATCTCCAGCCTCAACTCTTTCATAGACATTATTTCTTAAATCACATCTTATTTGTATGCATGTGTTTTTCTATTATTCACCTCTGTATTTCATAATTAGCTTGATTTCAGTTATTTTTGTGCCCTAAACGGTTATAATTATTCCCCAAGATTGTTTCATCAATTTCATAGTTTTAAACTCAATAACGCAGATAATTTTTAAAAAATGAAGCATGCTAAACATTACAAGGTGTATTATGTTCTTCATGGAAAGACCCAACAAATACTCAGTGTCCCTGTGAGGTGGTTCTACATGTATCTGTTCAACAGGATAGAGCACATCAAAGACACTGTGTCAGAAAATCACAATGTTGTCACCAACAGCAATGTGAATCAACTTGCTTTGTCAGGTCATTGTTTTACAAAATCATCACAATTCCTTTCACTTCAGAAATGGCTAGTCCTTCTTCTGATTAAAAATACTTCATCATAGTGAGTCATTTTTACCCATGTATTATTTTAATTTTTAACAATCAATGTCTCAAGCATGTTTAGGATCAGGGTCCAATGAGTTAAAGTAAAGTTCCTTCAAGGCCAAAGAGGCCCACAGAGCCGGAGTTTATCCCGGTTTTGGTCGCCTGAAGCGGCACAGATGATTTTTACTTCATCTCCTAGACAGGACACTAATCTGTCGTAGGTTTACTTCCCCAGCAGAATATGCCAGTACCCAATTCACACCTGGGTGGGGAGTGGGAAAAATGGGGTAAAGTGTCTTTCCCAAGGACACAACACGGTCACCTCCTGGATTCAAGCCCTGGACTCTTGGATTAGGAATGATTAGGAATCCAACATTCTAACCATTCAGCCACCGCATCAGTGGTCCAGTGAGTTGAACTATGTGAAAAGTGATGTACAACACATTGATATCCTGTTCAAAAAACTTCCTTTGTGCTTTTCCTTTTCAAAATAAAAGGTGCATTCATGAAACTGTCAGGCTGCTAAACAAGTAATACATTCATCCATAAAACCAGTTATATTTACAATACACAGATGCATGCTGCAACAGTTTGTCACATTTATGCTTCTTTTTCACGATTCAAATGAGCATGTTTGGACTCCAGAGTTGCCTTGCAGAGGAATGCACAGGAGAACTGAGTGCTCTCTGGGCAGGAGTCCCTGTTGTGAATCTATGTGTGATAACGTAAGCACTCTCGCGGGACTTAATCCATGCTCATGACTTGATTGTCAGAACATTCTGGACAAAATTGAATTGAAAAATACAGAAGAAATTGAGAAAAAAAAAGCACAAAAATATTTAAGCACAATTTCATACACATCTCTTTGCTGCTGTGAAAATAAAACCAAAGAAGAAAAAAATATGAAAGAATAGAGGAAATAAATATGTGCACCAAAAATAAATCTCATAAAAAACATTTGGATCTAGTGTAATCTTATTTCTGAAAAAGTAAAAAAAATATCTTACTCAATTATCTGGAAGCACTGACAGCCTGTTGCTTTTCACAGATTTCCACTCAGACAAAAGCAAAGAACAAATATGAAATTCACTCTGTACAAATAAAAGATAGAGCCTCTAATAAAGCAATTTAAAGAGGTACATGATTTCAAAAATCACATCACTTATGCAAATTATGTCGAAGAAAGTTTGAATTTACCATCAACAACAAGCAGTCACAATGAGAATTCACTTTAGGTTGTTAGCAAAGTCATGAACACAAATGATTCATATTCAACCTTACAATTGGCCTACAGATTACATGCAGTAGACATGAATCGACACACACAACAGGCACATTAAACATTTCAATTTGCTGACAAGACCTATGATCTTGCTCTAAATTCACAGCACAACGATTTAGATAATGAGTAAACAAGATATTGACAGGTTTCAAAAATAGGCTTTTCAATTACTTTTGCTCTTCTGTTCGTTCTTTGAGAGACATGCACAGCTATTATGGGTTCCTCGTGCATCAAATAATTGTAAAAATCAAGGTTATGAGTGCCACCTTTAAAATATAAGCATGACTATTTAGAACAAAGATCTTATCATGTGGATCTCCTACAAAGCAATATAAATCATCAAACTTATCATTTGATAATAAAATACAATGACAGTGGCTTCTTCATAAAGCAATAATCATGCTGCAACCAAGAATACAAGTTTAGATTACTGAAGAAATTTAGCAGATGTAAAACACAAAAGACATGCTACGAACAGATATATTTCAGCGTAACTACCTTGACTATAGACAAAGGAAAATCAGGGCAAAAAAATAATAATATGATAAGTCTGTTGCTGTGGCCACTAAAAGTTAGGATGACCATAATGGATAAATCGAACATACATCATATGAGAAACGTAGCACAAATGAAATGCCTAAAACGAGGGGAATTCTAACTGTATATGACATGTATCACACAAAAATGCTCTCTCTCTCTCTCTCTCTCTCTCTCTCTCTCTCTCTCTCTCTCTCTCTCTCTCTCTCTCTCTCTCTCTC
>JBDFRD010593040.1:0-16688 GCA_039654405.1 Bullina lineata | reverse complement strand
TACTACTATTATTATTATTATTATTATTATTATTATTATTATTATTATTATTATTATTATTATTATTATTATTATTAGGCAGCCTGTATGGATGGGGAGAGAAAGAGATAATATTCCTCTTATTTTCTTCGCTGTTACCCCTGACATAAAAAAAAATATGTTAACTCAGGACTTTCAATTTCCTCTTTCATAAATTAATTTGTCTCTTCCTTTTGAAAAAGAAGCATAATTAAGCATAAAGAATGTAGGCCTAATTCTGACCCAGACAGAAAGATCAAATGAAATGTACTACATTGAAATAAAAACAAAAGGAATGAAAACAAATCTTTTTTCTCTCCCTTCCTTTTTTCCCTCTAATTTCTAACACTGAACAAAGTGTTTGACACAAACTTATCATACGCTTTCCTTTGGATCACAAAAGAATTGCAAAACCTTCTTTTGTCTTTGGTTGGCAAAAAATGTTCTTTTTTTGAAGCACAACAAAAACAGTTGAGTTTGCCTCTCACAAGTGTTGAGCTGTCTTTTTTGTCTTTTGTAAACAGTCTTTAACTTCTCAGTAATTGAGGCAAATAAAAAAAACACATATGCACCCGGTACCCATGCACATACATACATGCATACACATAAAATAAAGATTATTTTGTTCATGGTAAAAAGAGAGTAGATTAAAGAGAGAAAAAGATGGAGAATATCCACAGCACAAGTAAAAGCTCTGAAAAATTTGCATTTTATGCATTTATTGTATGGCAAGCTTCACTAATTCAATCATTAGTCATCCAGAGCCTACATCAAATTATTTCTTCACCGTGTTCCACAGTCAGCCGAGCCACTGAATTTTCAACATGCATACATAGCATTGATTTACATATACAGTGTAGAATTTAAGGACACAATGTAAAATAATACCTTCATAAAAAAAAAAATGAGTATGTAAAACACGAAACAAAATCAATTCACAATTCATAATATATATATATATATATAACAATTTGTCTATCATTTGAAAATTACAAATAAACAATGACTTATTTTGACAATATATACCAATAGCCTTCTGAGGGTGTCTCAGAAGTGTTCTTCGGATACGCTGGCCTGATACCATCAGCAACCAAGAGCTGTGGCAACGAACCAAGCAGAAGCCTGCAGAAATAGAAACCCTTCAAGGCGATGGCTATGGATTGGACATACCCTCCAAAAATCTGCATCCAGCATTAAATGACAGTCCCTTACCTGGAACCCTCAGGGCAAAAGGAAAAGAGGCAGGCCAAAAAATACCTGGTGTCAGGATCTCAACACAGATACCAAGCAGATGGGAATACCGGGAGATAACTGGAAGGACTGGCTCAGGATCGGGATGCCTGGAAAACTCTTGTTGGTGGCCTATGCCCAGGAGGGACCACAGTTATTGAGTGAAAGACAGTTGAAAGTTGTTATACCTATAACACAACTACATGAACTACCTTATATATATTCGCAATCAACTGAAATTAAAGTTTTTTGTTGATCTTTTTTTTAATCTCGGTGCTCCTGTCCTAAAATCTTAACCTGGAGATGAAGTTTACCTTATAAAAAAAAAGGTATCCCCATCTAGATCTAGAGTTTAGCTTGGGTTTTCAACCCTACTGAGTCAGTATTAAACTGCAGGCTTGGTTCCCTGTCAGGTCACTGATTTGTAACAACATTTATTTCTTATGGATCTCAATGGGAATGCACTCAAGTTCATCTGGCTTCGGTGAGAAATATGACTGAGTCACTTTGCGCTGAATAGTACAGTCAGAAGTAGACTCCAACAAAATGAATGACTTAATATCAAATCAAATAACTTTTCCTTTCATTCGAAATGTATAATCTACATCATAAATGATGTCATATAAGACCATGATCAATAACAGCAGGCATACAATTGTAAAATCTGATTAAAATGACTTTAAGAGTAGATCTAATAGTAAAGAATTCAGTTTAATTTCTCCTGGAAGTTATTTTTGGGGCATTTAACTCTGGTTGTTCCACCATGAAATAAAAAGCAGATTCATCTGAAATAAAGACACCTTTCATTTGTAGACAAATAAGCATGTAAATCAGAGGTCAGTGGTCTTGATTATTGATGTTGTGTCCTGTAACTCAAAAATGTTTGTTCACTTAGTTTTTACAATTTCTTCAAGACCTAAAGGTCCATAGAGCTGGAACTTTTCCTGATTTCAGTAATGTGAAACCCAGCTGACGATTTTAGATCATCTCCTGAATAGGGTGCTATTCAGCCGTAGGTTTACTTTCCTAGCAGAATTAATTTGCACCTGGGTGGGAAGAAGAAAAATAGAGTAAAGAGTCTTCCCCAAGGACACTACACGGTCGTCAGGTTCAAACACACGATCTTTGGAATGATATTCCAACACTAATCATTGGGCCAAAATGGCACATTCAATTTGTTCAACTTTACATTGTTCCAAGCCAGTCATCACTGAATGCCTTTCACATCCTGATAAACAATACAGGCCAAAATTTCACTAAGGAATACAGATGAAATTTATAACAATCCCCAGTTAATTAAACAGCACTGGCCAAACAAATAAGCAGCATTTAACACTACAATCAAGAAACACACTGAGTTGGAAAAAAAGGTGGGCTTTCTATTAGGAAGAAACTATTGCACTTTTGTTATTATGCAACACGATTACGGTAAAGGATATTCTTGAATAATACTAAACATACAGCTAACAAATCCTATAACTGAATCTTTCAATTAAAATCAAATATTTTCTTTGCAAATCCTACCTTTCTGTGGTCAAAAGCAAACAATATTGTGCATAAACATACATAAAGTGACACTACCACGAAGTAGTATTATCATGATAAAGCAAATCAAGGGTGATAGATCTACTTGGAAAAGGGAAAAAATATACATTATTATAGATATTTGTTGTAAAAAGTACAGGCTCTTTAACACCAAAGAGATGGAGCTTATCCCAGTTTTAACTGCTGAAGCAGATCAAATGATATCATATCGCCTTCCAGTTCTTCTTCAGGACATAAATCTGTATGCTGGCACCCAATTCACATCTAGGTGCAGCCTTACGGTTGCTAATCAAGCAGCCTACTTACTCAACTCCTAATACCTCTTTAATGACATTAGTATTACAAATGAAGTAAGTTTAGGTTCCTCTAGGGCCTATGACGTCCACAGAGCCACAGCTTATGCCACTTTTGGTGGTGTGAAGTGGATGATCTTTTAGATAATCTCCTGGATAGGATGGTAGACAGGTTTCAGCTTTACTTTCCCATTAGAATATGCCTGTTCCCAATTTGCATCTGGGTGGGGACAAAAAATGGTGTAAAGTGTCCTAAGGACACAACAAGAACATTGTTATCTCCAGATTCAAACCCAGGATCAGGACCCTTGGATTGGAAGTCCAATGCTCTAACCATTTAGCCACTATGCCACCTTGATGACATTAAAAAATGCACACAATAAAAGCATGCAGTGTATTGAACTCTAGTAACTTCCAAATAAAACATACATGATAAAGCAAACAATATTAGGTGTACTAGATCTACACATTTTCAAAAAATGAACTAAAATCAATTCAACAATATCATATCAGATTTATCAAATAACTCAGGGTGCAACAAATACCCGCAATAGCAGGACCATAACAACAGCAATTACGTGTATATGTTATATTATAAAAACTAAATGCATACCACACCAAAATGAATAGAATACACTACTGGACATTTTGAATTGTTTCAATAAAAGAATAGGTTTCTGAAATCTGTTTATTTCAAACATGGAACTATGTATCAGTACTCGTCTCAGCATAAAGTTTTCCAAATGTATTGAAACACGGCAACTTTAAAGAAGAAAGAAACAAAATATATTTACTTCTAATGATCGTATCTAAACTGGTTTACAAGGATAGATCTACTACCCTAATCCTAACATATAGGCCTACCATATATTTCCTCTCTGTGATTGCCAATTTAAAGAAAAAACAAACCAAAAACTACTTAAATACATATAAAGATAAAAAGTTCCTTTTCCAAACTTAAGGCCCGAAGAACCGGAGCTTATTCTAGTTTCAATAGCAGAACAGATAAAGATAAAACTAGATCATCTCCTTGATAAAGTGCTAACCTGTCTAAGGTTTATTTCCATTGCAGAATACGCTGGTATCCACTTAATACTTCACATCTGAGTGTAAAGATTTTTTCTTGGGACACAATGCTGGGACCAGGATTCAAACACAGAACTTTCTGGCATATCAGCCATTGTTCCACATTTGTCATGAAGTAGCAATAAAAAATACATGTATACGCCTACTTAAAAGGATATGAAATGTTTTTTGTTGGCTTTTTTATTTTTTTCAATCCTTTAAAAGAACGGGTCATATCTAGATTTAGAAAGGCATTGAATCTTTGGGAAAAATTGAACAGATCTGTAGAGGTGCCCAAGGACGACAGTGCAATTTGTTCTTGGCACATACTCCTAAGGACAAACATGGTCAGAACTGGCAAAGTTATCCCCGGACAGAATAAAGTGGAAATCCCTTGTGTGTGGCCTATACCCTGATAAGGGTGAGGGGCAATGATGATGATGACATACTCCTACTTTGAAGGCGAACGAAAAGAAGGGACAAGTTGTGAGTTTAACAGTAGCTTTTTGACCAGGCCAGTGTGCCAAGAGTGTAAGAAGGTGCAGTTTTCAATTCAATTGTAGTAGATCTTGAGTACAAAAAAATGGCTAAACAGTTCAGCTGCCTGATTCATTATGGTGTGGATGCAAACCCTGACTGCCCAAGGCCAGTATCATGTTCTTGGAAAAGATAATTTACGCAGTCTGTCCTCTCCCCAGCCAGGTGCAAAGTAGGTACCAGCCTTTTCAGCTGGGGAAGTAGACAAATACAATACTACTGTCCTGTCCAACAGGTGATCAACTATCCTATGTTCCAATTCATGCTATTGAAACACGAATAATTTCTGACTCTTCAAGATAATCGTTGCTACCTTTTGCTATACACTTATCAAGCAACTTTATTTATTGTTCAATACTTTAATAGCAACAAGTAACAATCATACAGGCCTTGAAGAAATTTTACTTTTCACAAATTTAATCACAATCATTCTAACTCTTACAACTTACAGATTAGTCTTCATTCTTGCCCATGAAGAACGTAATTCTCCTCCATCAGCGCTTCTAGGACATGTCATGGTCACTCTCATCAACAATTCCACATACCATTTCCGTACTCACAATGTGTTTTAAAAACAAACTGAATGGAGGAATCGATATCCCGGTACAGCATAATGTACAGAAGCCAAAGAACTTTTTAACCTTTATCCACTTGCAGTCATGTCACCTGTGCTGAAATCTAACAAGAGAAAAGCATACCTTTGATAAAAGCATTTTATTCATAAAGGTATCACTTTTCAGCCAAATACTCTAAAAATAATTAATGAAGGAGAAAGCTGTAACCTATGTCATGAATATACTTCAGAACATTCTGCCGAAAAGAAAATTCAAGTATTATCATTTACACTAATATTCTTGTTTACAACTTGGAATTTTGCAAAGAAGGAGAACAATGCAAAGTCAAACCTCTCTCACTCTGATATGAATGGATCTGTTTGTGTAGGAAAATTTTCCTGCAAAAAGGGAAGAAGCAAAAGAAAATTTAGAGCCAAAAGGATCTGATCCAACTACGAGTTCAAGTGCTGGTCCAAAATTACACTGAAAATCTTGTATTAACTGCCTGACGCTGGTGTGTCCCATTAATTCCTCCTTCATGCATTTCACTGCTTTCATTTTCTCTGTTATTCCTATTTATTACATGCATGTATCACCATCAACACTGTTGTTTGCAAATATAATATATAAGTAAAATGAGTATAATGTCACTCTCTGAGTCCCCTCCTTTTTAATCAGCAACTCTAGATCCAAAACCGAAATTATGAAACTCTAGATCCAAAACCGAAAATTATGAAACTCTACATCCAAAACCAAAAATTATGAAACTCTACATCCAAAACCGAAAATTATCAAACTCTAGATCCAAAACCGAAAATGATCAAACTAACCTTTCAAAGACCGGACATGGTCTATCATCATTTCGAGCTTTATGCATGTTTCAAATATGTTAATCAGCAACACTAGATCTAAAACTAAAAATTGTCAAACCAATTTGCCAAAGATCAGACATGGTCTATCAGCACTTCTAGTTTTATGTATATATATTTCATATATTCAGTCATTTCACAATAAAGCTACGAAGTTCTGAATGAATAAAACCTAAAGCAAAATTTCAAAATTCCTGAACCACACACAGCAGGCAGAAATGCACAACAAATCTGTCGAAAGTGTGATAGTGGTATGTCCAGTGACTTAGCTGTGTGCCCGCAAATGGTAAACGATTAAATGGGGAGAAACTACTACTATTTTAGAACTGTTTTCAGAGATGTTACCAACTGTATAGTAGCGATGACACTACGGATGTTAGTGACGAGGAAGTGAAGGACTAGAATCTCAAATATAACTCGGACATGAATGAACTGCAGTATCTAAATCCACAGAGACATCAAAGTCTGATTGTATTTCATTATGCTGCAACCATGCTGAAATAAGGGCTTGTAAATTTGGAGTGCCAAGCTCTGAGCGAGAAAACCAGTGCTTTGTGAGCAGTCCATGAGCAGGACACATTGTAAGGAACAATCCATTCTTTCTTGACAGAACAGACTTCTTTGCAAAGTCATGAATGGAATCCCGGGCAGTATTAACTATTTCACGGTGAGATTCAGGGCAATGGATGGTGGAGCACAAGATCTGGAGAGAATAACTGCGCTGCCAGTAGTCATAAACAGAATTGATGTAGAATACTGGAGTGAATACAAAGTTGTTGTATACTTCGGGCAGCAGGCATTGCCATCCATCTGCTTCAGCTTTTGTTGCTGTGCATTCTATGATGCTCTCTGAATCTGTGAAAACATAAAAATGAGAAAGGGGGGAGTATTAATTTTTTTTTATACGAGTCTTCTTTGTTAAATTGTGAAATGAAATGCAACGTTCAGTCAAACTCATGGATTTTAAGCATTTCATCAACAAAAAAATAATCTTACATGGTTATATCAAGTTTAAGTTTTAACATCCTAAGTTATTCATTCTATGACACTGACAGCCCTAGATTTCCACATAAAAAGCATGCGACACGCAGAAATCACTTAGATCTTTTCTTTATTGCTTCCATAATTTATTGGTTGATTTACATGAAATTTGAGAGTGTTGTTTAGAAATTAGTAACGTGGCAAATAAATCTGGTTGTCATTTTTAATATTTATGAAACCATCAAACAGCATTGTCCTTGATCACAGCTCACAGTCTGAGCAAATTGAAATAAAAGGTCTTTATGGCCCTAGACAGTTGTTATAGAACAAACAATAATCTCGTAAAAACGACTGTTTCTGTCGAACGCTTTAGAACACATATCCAGCTATGAACTGTGACGTAAACAAATGAAGTTACTGTTCTTTTACTGATAAAAAAATTAAATCAATGGTTGGTGTGACCGGTGGATATAGCAACAATGCTTAAAATAGAAGACAAAGATTGACTTTAAATATGCATGTTTTGACGAAAGGAATGGTGTAAAACTTGACGAAAACAAGAAAGTGTGAAAGGAAAATAACAATATTATGAAGAAAAGCAGGTGTGAGATTCAAGGTGTGAGAAAACAAATCATACAGTGGTCTCCGCCTAAGAACCAGATCCACCTAAGAACCCGCCATTCTCGTGAAATGGAATTTTTCCTATATAAATTCGTCCGCATACGAACCCGTTTTCAACTAAAAAATCCACCTAAGACCACGGTCTTCTTACCCGACTGATTTTTTTGGGAAGCAGCCACCGCCTAAATCACAAAAAACACAGTCAGCCTTGTCTTTGTTCTAGAGTCAGGCCTAGCCGTAGTAGAAAGGAAAGCCGCGTTCTCTCTGCCCCATCGCCCCACCCCACTCCTGTTCAGCAGGCCAAGCCTATCTGCTCTCATCGCTTAAAGCATGTCCATTCAGCTCCATTCCTCCCCCACCCCCCTTGCATCTTAGACCAGTCATAATTGACTAGATCTACGCTTTGTTGTTGTGTCCCGCCCCTATTCTCCGACCGACACCTTTAACACCCCCTCCCCCCTCCTCCCCATAGTCTCGATGTCGTGTGACCCCACAACCCAGTCTCACCCCTACCCAGCCATGATGCAACACCGCTCTTTGTTTTGACCTACGTAGGCCTAATTATGGAAGTGGCATCTCAGTGCGGGCTCAGAATGAAGATGGGTTTCTAAGTCAGATTTTATGGAATGGAGCCACCAGCGTCTTGCATTATTTTGCGTAATGGAGATGGAGATAATCTGGCAGGGAATAAGCATGGTTTTGATTGGTGTTTTTCAAATTTAAGTAATCATTGATTGATTTGGTCAAAGATGACGCTCCATTAATGTGTTAATGTGGCGAGAAATGGGGGCTATTATGGTATTCATGATTTATCCCCCTTTGAAATCGGCCTAAGAGCCCGATCCGGCTAAGAAACGGTAATGGTGTCTCCCAAGGGGTGGGTTCTTAGGCAGAGACTACTGTACTGACACTTGAATAAAAGTCTCAATCAACAATCAACTCTAAGGTTGTTAAAGGCCTTGAAAAGACTTTACTTTTTACATATTATATTTAGAGTCTACATAGTCTTTAATCTCTAACAATTGGTAGGAAATGCAATTGGCTTTACTTTTGGACTTTGTAAAAGTGTGTTTATTTATTTAGTTAGTAATATACCAGCTCGACCTTATGCACATCATGAATAAAAAAAAAAAAAATTGTCTGCTGCTACCATTTCACATTTTTACCACAACAGTTACTTGGATGTTAGTTACTTTCTCAGGCCATAAAGAAAGTTTCTTACACAGCAAATGAGCCTGTAATGATTGTTGCCAATTTTATGCTTGTACAAGTATGTTGTAATTATAGGTTATTAGTTACATTGTTCTATGAAAATTAATGTTTCCTTTAAGGCCACAGGAGCGTGGCGCACTGAGTGCTCTACCTATCACCCTTGGGTGTGCATGGAGTGCTGACCTCTCTCCTTACCAGCACTAATATAGATTAGGTTCGCTAATTTTTGCTGAGAAAAAGAAGGAAAGATCAGATAGTAATTAAATTTGTTTGGCATGTTTGTAGGATCAGTCTTTTTGTGTCCTTTGTGACATGTATATATGACACTTTTTGTTCGCAATTTTCAACTGAGCCTTCACTTTATCCTTCTTCGGTTTTCATCTCATTATATCTTTTATTACCTTGGTCTGAATCTGATGGTGTATTTCAGTTTCAGATGTAAAAATGTGGTTATATGTATTAAACATGAAAGTCAGCCTTGCATGCCTCTTTATTAAATTATAATGGTTGCGGATATTACTTTTATTTTAACTTTCAATTTCTTTATACGTTTCTGGAAGGAAGTTAATTCATCTTTATACTTAAATAAAGACTGAGTAATAAAGGGGCAACCAATTATAGGGTTGGGGGGGTTGTGTGTTTTCTTTCTTTTTTTTTTTTTCATGCCTTGGAAGTGCACAGAATGTCTTATCTTTTTCAGGGTAGAACAGTTGTTTCTAGAGGAAAATTGTTTGTTTGTTTTTTTCATCTGTATATTTTAATTTTATTTTGGACCTGGTTTCTTAATTCAAAGTCATGGAAAATTAATTCCAGTGCAGAAATGGTGCCAATATTCTTTTACTTCACATTTCAAAGAGTTACTAATAATGAAAACTACTGAATTGTTTCACTAACTGCTGTTTAAAATTTCTATTCCATGTCCTTGAAATGCAAATTGCTCAAGGGTGCTGTAAACATGCTCTTGGAGCATTAGATCTACATCATTACTCCACTGAAATCTTGCTCAGTCATTTTGTATTGTGTGTGCATTTTCTTGAAATTGGTTTCCAGCTCGTCCCTCCTTCATCATGTCAAGCGGTTGATGATAGAATTCATTTACAGCCCAGTTCATATAGTACCTTCTAAGTCTTTGATATTGTAATTGATATATACAAATAAAAGACTGCCCAGTTGCAGACTTCATGTGTTAAGCTCATTGGTCAATACATTGGCTCTGTCCCTCTGTAATGTGAGGCATTTGTTTGAAACGTCCTAGGTCGCTAGTCAAGTATTTAATAGGGATTAGTAGACGCCATTAAAGTAGGCCACCAAAGCACTTGTATTACACATTGTGCTTCATCCATGAAAGGTTTATGTAATTGAATGCTTACTGCAATCAGATGGAAAGCTCCAAACTATTTATTTGACTGTCTAACTGTGTGCTAGATTGCTGTCAGTGTCATACTAAGAGGACTGTACTTGTTGTGTGGTACCTTTAAATTACATAACTGCAGGTGAGTTCTACTTTATGTGTTATGTTATGAATCATAATATACTTATTTAATCTTAATGTTATCTGAACAAACTGACTTGATATTCTAAGTTAGCTGCAGTACTTATTTCAGTTCTGTCTTTTTCAGAGCATCTTCTCAAGACTTTGAAACTGGTTTTAAAAGGAAAAAGAAGGGAGTGTGTCCACTTCTCCAGAATTCTTTGATATTGTTGCACTTGAGGATCTCTGGTGTTTACAAACATGACGGAATATGTATATGCCAGGCGTGGTTATACTGGACTCCACCACGTAGACATGCAGGATTATTTTGACGAGGTTGAATTAGAAAGTCTCTATCAGTGGGTGGACAGAGTCCCTCTTTCACGACCAAAGAAGAACATTGGCAAGGACTTCTCAGATGGAGGTGAGTTTGTTTTTTCTCTGCTTATAATTATATAATAATATATTCCCTCTCCCCTTCTGTTTTATTCCCTTTTTGTCATATAGTTTCCATATGTTTTTGTTGTTATGATTTAGGTTCAGCTCATCTTTATTTTAGGCACACATTCATTTCCCTTTTCTTGAAATTGATGCCATGAATTTCTGCCCCATATTTTAAGTCATTTTTTCACCTTATAAAACGTATGGGACACTAGCTTTACTATTAGTATTGAAGATTAGATCAGACCAGATCACATCAATAGAAGTTGTACTTTTTATTTAATCCTCGCGAGAAATTTATGCAGCAAAATACATGTAAAAATAGTTTAACCATGTGGATATGCTGTATAGCATTTCATTTAAAATGGAAAACGTGGACACACAGAATAATACGAGTATGCACACACATTCCAAGATCCTGGAGTAACCATGATTTATTGTGCTAGAAATTGTGCTCAGGTCAAATCAAAAGTGATTGACATTAATATTAAGCTGCTATTTTCCTTATTCCAAGTACAGAATCCTGAGGCTATGAATCTGTATTGTTAAGCGCCACTAAAAGTCGGGTAGTCGATATAAGTAAGTATTTGTTCATTTCTGCAGCAAGGCTGACCAGCTACGGTCCAAAAAATACGTCTTTGGCCTCCTGCCCTTTCGGTTTCTTTTTGCCTAGCTCTGTTAATAAGATTATCCACGCTTGGTGACCTTCGGGCGTTTACTTGAGGTATGGGGTAGGAGTGGAGGGCAGCTATTGTTCGCCAGTGTTCAATACAGTCGTTACTTTGTTTTCATTACCGCCTGCTACTGTTTCACGCTGTTTGCGTTGTCCTTGGCAAGGCTCTAAATTGTGCTGTATATATGTGTGTGTGTGTGTGTGTGTGCTAGGTCTACAATAAGAATGGTGAAGCCGGAATATTTGGGAGTGGAGATGGGGAAATGGGTTGGAAACGCAATGTATCGGGTATTGTAGCGGGAGGTAGCTGATGGTGATACCTTTCTGTTGGGCCAACAAGACGTGGAACTTACGGATTCAAGGATGAACGGACAAACTTCTTCCCTCAAACAAAAATAACAACAAAGAAATAGCCTATTTTAATCTTTCATTTAACTATCGAAATGCTCTGATCTTCTTTTGGTATTCTTGCGCTTTCTTTTCTTACTTGCTTTCTTTTCTTACTGGCTTTCTGGGTGACAATCGAAAACTATGCGACTTGCGTCGAAACAAGATTTTTAGAAAGCAGAAATAGAGCGCATCCTCGAAAGCGCGATATAATACTATAGTGAAGTCTGAGCCGCCAAGGAAACTCACAGAACACGGAGTTTGCGTTAGAAGTAGAAGTGGGTTTTTGTTGTTGTTGTTTTTTTTAGTTGTTGTTTTGTATGGATTTTCCCCTTCTCTTTATACAGAGGGAAACCATGGCTTTTCTTAAATTAAAAAGTAGCCCTGAAATTGGACCAGATTGCCCCATTTTCATTCTATTCTTTTTTTTAAATTTTTTTTTCTGTGGGGAAAAAAAAGGGGGGGGGAGGGGGTGCGTGGAGGGGAAGGAATGTGATACCTCTCCTAATATGAATGCAATTACCTTTTTGTTATGTTTTGGTCAAAAACAAACTCGCGAATTTACTTAAAGACATTTCCTGGCGGCTTTAGTTCCGATGAAGTTAAATTCAGATTAATCTTTGGACACCATGATTTTTTTTGTTCCAAACCAGTAAATACTAATAATCAGTTCACTCCTCTCCATCTTCCCCCCTTTTTTATGGCTGAACAGACGCGTGTTGTCGATCGGCTCCTTCCCTACTTTGAGTTTTGACAATTTTGGTTTAGTGGCGTGGAGTATAAACATTCTTACCTTTCGTCATTGAAAGAGAGCGGTTTTAAAAAATCACTTGTTGTTCATCGAAGACACGTCATGTGGTCACTAGGCAGTTGCTCATCTGTAACGTTTACATCCGTTTCAAAGCCTGGGTTGTTCGTATAGTAGTGTTACTGACAAAAGTAACAACTTCAGGACTATGAATTGGAAAGATCAAGCTTTGAGTGAACGGAAGTAAAGCCGTACGGTGTAGGATTTTAATGTCGTTGTAATGATGATGATGTTTTCTGTCTTTACACACAATGTACATTGCATTAGTTTCAGAGCATTTGGATTATTATAAAAAATCTTCATTAAATCTAAATCTCTGCAGCTTCAGACAGATACATAAGCCCACATGTATGTAAACATCTGATCAACCAAATGACTCTCATTTTAAATGGGTCTTTCCCCAGTGCCAATAGGCTAACTAATCAGTTCAGCTGTGATCGCGGTGAAGGATGAATATTCTTCGAGTTCGAGTTTATTCGGGCTTTTAATCATATAAATTTAGATCTAGGCCCTATTTGTATTCTTGGAAAATATTGATTATATGGGCTCATTATTGTTGTAACAACTTTTTGTCTGTTTTACTCCATTCGTACTAGGGTGGGTTGAAAAGTAAGTTCCTTTTGCCCATAACTCAAAAAGTTTTCCTTGCACAAACTGTAAACTCAGCTAGAATAACACGTGACGTCATTTGTACTCACAATCAGTGACGTCGCAATATGTGGTGAGGCACCTCGGTATGTGAGAAAATGGCGACTTCCAGAGACCGTCTCATCAAACAGCGCTCTGTAATTGAATTTCTCACAGCTGAAGGATGCTCACCTGCATTCACGAATGAATGAAGTGTGTTTATGGCAATTTGTGTGTTTCTGATGGCGCAGTTTGAAACTGGATGAGAATGTTTAGAGGAGAAGATCCTACAGAGACAAATGTGTGTGTGATCGCAAGCGTCCTGGTAGGTCCTGGTAGCTCATCCGACACGGCCCATCAAGAACCAGTATGATTAGGGCAAAAACGAAACGAAGGGTTAAACAAAAATACATTTCTAATGAAATGGGAATTTCAAAAGAGCGAGTGCACCATATCATGACATTTCTCCTTGGTTACCAAAAAGTCTCTGCGCGTTGGGTCCCGAGACAATTGACTTTAAAAATGAAAGCGCAGAGAAAGGAAACATGTACCCAACTCTTGAAACGGTATAATGAAGAAGGGGAGACTTTTCTGCAGAAAATTTTCTGCAGACTGGAGACGAATCATGGATTCATCGCTACGACCCAGAAAGCAAAGTGTAGTCGATGGAGTATAGGCATAAAACCTCTCCTAGCCCAATGAAGTTCAAAGTTATTGCCTCAGTGAGAAAGGTCCTGTTTACCATTTTCTGGGACATGGAGGGTCTAGTTCACATGGAATTTCTGGAACAAGGACAAACAATATGTTTCAACTCTACGAGCTCTAAAAACTAGACTCAGACGGGTTTGGCGTGATAGAGACTCAATACTGCAGCATGACAATGCGCGCCCGCCCACACACTAGTCGCTAAACTCAAGATGCCATAATGCAATTGAAACTTCCGACCCTACTGCACTCTGCATACAGCCCGGATCTTGCCCCATCTGACTATTCCTTATTCCCCCAGCTCAAGAAGTACCTGAAAGGAAATCATTACGATAGTGATGCAGAAGTGAAGGCAGATGTTCGCCGATGGTGCCGGTGTGCGCCGATTGGTCCGACGTTAGCGGCTCTGTATAGATTGTGATGGTGACTATGTGGAAAAATAAAGTGTGAGATAGGTAGCTGAGATTCTAAGCTTTCCTTTGATGGACAATTTATGTGTCTGCTATTGAAAACAAAAAAGTTATAACCGAACGGAACTTACTTTTCAACCCGACCTCGTATGTTGACTCCAACTTTTCCTGACCTTTATTCGTTTGCTTGCTTATGTTACGCATTGCTTGGTCAGCCTTGACAATACTACTGCAATATTGTGATCTAAATGGCAAGGAAGCACATGCACTGCTGATAGCGTTTCCCTTGTTCACCACTTTAGATTAATCCCCCTTTGACATAGGCAAACAGGACTTCGATGCGCTGCCTACCCAGACATACTCCCCCTTCTTTGCCTACGGATTAGTTCCATGCGAATGTAATTACACCACCCTATTCCTTTCACTATGAGCAGGAACACTTGCATTTATTTACATCTTACGTAATGCCTTAGATAGGCCCGGGATAGTAAATGAAACACAAGCATTGTAAGCTTGTGCATCTCTACGAAACCTTTTGTCGATTTTGTTTGATACATGTAATAGTAATACGTAATTACGTGTGTGAGAGAAAAGGGAAACGCCCCTTTCCGGGACATATTATTTACCATACATGCGTTTATAATGCAAGGCAAAATCGACTGAAAAGATTCATGCTGTGGCTTCGTAAATTAAAGGGACAAACAATTTCTTAATAACAATTGCTGTGTGGGGAGACGGGGGTGGGAGTGGGGTGTGGATAGAGGCGAAGTGGAATTACTGAAAACAAATGCGTTTAGCTGAACTGAAACCGCTTGCGTTGACTTAGTGCCTACTTTATGAAACAGTAAACCGACAGAATGCCCATACTGGCAGTGTGCAAAACTGTGTTCTTTTGTCAAAACACTACATAAAAATTGCTTGTACAAGGATTGTTTCTAGTTTGTATTTGAGATTTACAACCTCCTTCGCCCAATAATGGCATTTTAATTGTTGTGAGGGATTTGTCTAGTGCGAGTGAAGCCTTTTTATGTGTATTACAGGCGTAACACGTCCTTTACAATCATAAAACAGGGCTCCGGTTGTATACGAACCTCGGACTTCTCACTTCAGTGGCAAGCAAGCACAGTGAGCCACTTCTCCAGGCCATACATTTGAAAGAAATACGGAGTTTTACTGTGCTAAACGGTCGTGCCGTGATGAAGGAGAAATAATTTATCATTAATTTTATTATTGTAGAACTGTCATTATAAATCATGATTCTCTGCTCATTATCATTTTCACTGCATTTACACTACGAGTGTTATTGGTCGTATTGAGACTCATTCAAGTTTGTTTTTTGTTGTTGTTGTTTTGGTGGAAGTACCGCTTTCCTCTTTTTTTTTTAAACCAACCCATGCATCGAATGGAACACATTTCAAGATGGTTTCAGTGAAACACAGTCCTTGTGTTTTAGTGTGCATTTATCTTGAAAAATCTTCTGTCTATTATCAAATTCGAAACTGCACGACCTTTTGGCAAAGCCTCCCATACCGGTACTTGTATATGATTTATCCATAAAGTTTTAATTATTGGCACAAACAAGTCTGGCGCTCGAAAAAAAAATGTGTAGGCCCTAAATCTAAAACGTCAAATCTGGTCAAATCGAAAAGGCCCGTAGAGTAGTAGCCTATAGCACGAAGTAGCTTTAGGCTACACGTTCTCTCAAGCTGGAAAGGCAAGCCTGAATGTGAAATAACCACGTTCAAGTTCAGGCTTTCTTATAAGGGGAAACTCTTTGCATGATTTATGCTAGTCGACCTCAGGATGAAAAATCGTAGCGCTATTTGTCGATAGCGCTGCGTCAACAAAGGGCTATAAAATATTCAGGAATAGGAATACATTGTACCGTTGTTTTGTGGTAATACAGTTGTGCCAAACAAATTACTCGAACGGCATGTTCAGAAAGAAAGAAGTATTATTATGTTATTATTGTTTATCATTGTATCGTGTTTTTTCCTTCATATTTAAGATATTGGAGATTGCGTTATTTCAGTTTGATACAGCGACGTTTCAGTCTAATTGGTTTGTAAATCTACTCAGACGAGACCTGCATTCAGTTCCAACGTTTCACTTGTTGAAAAGTAGCTCAAGTTTAGGATTAGGTCTGCAAGTCTGCCTGGACAAACAAAACAGTTACGGTTTATGTGGGTGGGGGGGAGGGTGGGGGGGGGGGGGGGGGGGGGGGGGTGGGGGGGGGGGGGG
>JBDFRD010592929.1:0-11768 GCA_039654405.1 Bullina lineata | reverse complement strand
CCACCCTCCCCCCTTGAACAATAATTTTGACATTTTGGAACTCAGCGTCCCTTTCTATAATTCCAAGTTTTGGTCCATTCACTTTCAAAGCACTTTGGCTTTGAATCATGAGGTTTCCACTTATAATATATCTAAAGTCAAAGTTCTGGCTGGCTATTTTAGCATTAGATGTAGATCTAGCTTTTGGTCTTGAAGGAAACTTTTTTAAAACAATAATTCACTAGATCTCGAATCTAGATTAAATGCCCAAATGTGATTATTTCTAAGTTTCTTCATTTCATTACTAGATCTATTCTTTGTTGGATTTTTTTTTAAGAATCAGCAAGATTCAGATGAATTTTCTAATTTTCTTCACTAGATAGGCCTAGATGTAGATCTAGTCACCAAGTCAGTTTAGGCTTACTTAGAGTTAGAGCTATCTATATCTATACAAGAGGGGATATATATAGGAGTTCTCAAATATTACAATAGTCTCCGCCTAAAAGAACCGTTACCGTGTTCTTAGCCGGATTTCAAAATATATATCTTGTATATATCATAAAAGCCCTCATTTCTCGCCGCACTAACACATTAATGGAGTGTCATTTCTGACCAAATCAATCTGTGATTGACTTATCTAAATTTTAAAAGTACCAATCAAAACCATGCTTATTCCCAGAAAGACTATGATGATAGTGACTATCCCCGTCTCCATTACGCAAAACAATGCAAGATGCTGGCAGCTCCATTCCATAAAATCTGACTTAAAAACCCATCTACTTTATTCTGAGACCGCGCTGAGATGCCATGCCACTTCCACTAGGCCTACATAGGTCAAAACAAAGAGCGGTGTTGCATCATGGCTGGGTAGGGGTGAGACTGGGTTGCGGGATCAAACGACATCAAGACTATAGTATATGACTGGACTAAGATGCAAGGGGTGTGGGGGGAGGAATGGAGCTGAATGGACACACTTCGGGCGATGAGAGCGGATAGGCTTGGCCTACTGAACAAGGGTGGGGTGGGGCAATGGGGCAGAGAGAATGCGGCTTTGCTTTCCACCATGCTAGGGCCTAACTCTAGAACAAAGACAGGGCGGCTGACAGTGTTTCTTACGATTTAGCCGGCGACTAGATTTAAATCTAGATCTAGATCTACTTAAAAAAAAAAATCTGTCAGGTAAGAAGAACATGTTCTAAGTCGGATTTTTTACTTGAAAACAGGCTCTTATGCGAACAAATTAGAAATCTATATAATATTCTGTTTCACGAGAATGGCGGGTTCTAAGGCGGAGACCACTGTATCAGTAACCTCAAACAAAAAATTCAGACACATAAAATCTAGATAATATAGATTCTAGGTCTATCTTGTTAAAAACAAATTATAGCTATACATATCTAGATCCTTATTCTAGATCAAGCTAGATTTCTAGATCTAGATCTAGATCTAGATCTGTCTAGACGTCTGGGGCTAGTCTAGCCTAGCGACTATCGAAAACAGGAGGTTTAAAAAAGGCAGTCGATTTATATTCATTGGAATTAGAGCAATTATCCTTTTACGAGAAAAATTAGTATTGTTGGTACTGTATATACAGTTTCACTCATATATTCAGCAACTGCCAAAACATAGCTAAAAACAAACAAAAACAAAACACACACACACAAAATGAAAATGTGGAGATCTACCCGATTTGTGATCCATGACGTAGGCCTATCCCTTCTCTGTTTGTGAGAATTCCCGATTTGTGTTAAAACTTCCGCCTTTTGGTTCGACCTAAATTTACGGGGTTTTCCAACGTAGAAAAAATCCCCATGTTCGAGCCTAACGTAAGAAATTGGTTTGTGAGACTCGCCTATATAAGAAGAAAAAATGTATTCGGCTTCACTGACGGCGATATCAGACCTGCGAGCATCAAGGATCGGAAAACCGACGTTAAACAAAGATATAAAGTCAAGTGATTCAACTCCAGAATCAGTGTTAGAATCTATATACAACTGCAAGGGTGAAGAAAATTGAAAATATCCGGACTACTAGAGAAGATGCCTCAGAGTCGGCTCTTTCATTTGATTTTGTTTATGTTGATCGTGATCAGCAACCGGCGATGCCAAGCTCATTGGGAAAGTATGTCTGGTGAGTAGATCATGAATCAAGATGTCTCAAGAAAGTTTATTAGAGAGTTGACGAATTAATACATTTAAGATCCACTTTTCTACCTTGGTCTTAGTGACAATACGAAGCCATAATTTCTAAATTCCTCCATTTAGAAAAAAATACAGTTCTTCTTCTTCTTCTTCTTCTTCTTCTTCTTCTTTTTATTATTCTTCTTAGTATTATTATTTCTCAAAATGGCTTTTGATTTTAGGGGTGTCTGTAGACTTTGTGCATTTGACGAATTTGTTCTCGTTGTTGTTGTTGTTGTTGTTGTTGTTGTTGTTGTACTTCTTCTTCTTGAGGATAAATTTAAAAAAATCCAAATTGAAAAAGAAACAGTTACAACTAGTAAAACCTTTAAGGAAAGAGTTGACAAAACAACAAACTGAAGGTCAAGGTGTTAGATAAAGGATAAGAATTGAATCAAAAATCTTGTAACGGTTGCACAAACTTGTAATTTAAAAAGCAACACTTTGACTTATAAATTAAGATGTGTGTTTTTCTTTTATACAAAGGTCTCTGTCAAATGAGTGGTCCGAATGGTATTAATCTGGAGCCATATGACATATACAATGAGATATGCTGTGCTGGAAAAATTCAGAATCGAGAGAAGGGACGGCTTTGTTGTGGTAAGCTGAAACACAAGCACTTAGACATAGACAGGCAACTAGATCAGCTAGATCTGCTGGTCTGTCAGGCTCTAGCTCAATGTTTAAACTTTATAAATAAAGTAAGATTTACCTCCAGTAATTTATTATTTTTGTTATGAATTATGTATGTTAGAAACAAGAATCACAGAGGAGGACGGGGGGTTATCATGTGTGGTTGCAGCTTTGTGTCCTCAGGAAAGACAATTTTTTCCAGACCCCATCCAGGTGCAAATCAGGTATTAACATGTAAACTGGGTAAATAAACATGCTAAACCAGCACCGTATATAGGACAGGATTCAGTTTAACTTGTTTTGCTTCATGCTGTTGACATGGAGATACGCTTTAGCTCTTTTAGCCTTATAGACCTCAACATGTTTAAAAAAAAGGCATTGGAATCATGGAAGGATCATTCACCACATGGGCTTATAAATCTGTTGCCCTACAGCCTTTTATTTGTTGGGTGATGAAGAATCTCGAATGGAGAATTTCCTTCTCAACGCTCTGATAACATTATGAGTTCAACATACTGTATTTTAGCAATATGTATAAAAACAGAATGTAAAATAGCAAAGCCTGATTGACCAATTACGATGAAGAACCCAACAAATAAATTTCGACCTAATGGCATTGAATAAGACACAAGGCTGTTAAATAAACCTACGTAAACATCAGAAATTCAAGCTTCCAAAACACACAAAGCAAGCAGGCATATATCAACTGTCAAGCAAAAAATCATTTGAAATAAATACATTGTATGTTAAAACTTCCTTCATATATATATATATATAAACTGAACAAATGAATCCTGATTTGTCTGCTGTTAAGGGCTATCAAACTAAAGAAGTTAATTTATAATGTCAATGTCTCTGTATGATTTCATCTTTTTTTTATTCAGATAAAAAGGAACTGTACTTCCAAAAAGATTCCATTTGCTGTAATGGAATTATCACACCTCGGGAAGAAAGGGAGCAAATTTGCTGCGGAAAAAACTTGATTTACAAAGACGAAGCTTTCTGTTGCAAAGACAACGCAGTCTTCTTAACAGAAACGCAAAGTAAGTGAACCTCAGCTGGGTAAATGAGAGAGAGAATATTTTTCCTGTCATGCCTTCCTCTTTTATGTTCCTCATGACCAAACACAGCCAGAAAGTTTTAGTTTTTTATCCAGTACTCAGACTTTCACTCTGTTCTTTAGGGTAAGACTTCTCCGTTGCTATATGTTCGTGCTGTATGATGTAACCAAGCTTAATAGTTGCAGACTGCAGAATTGTCTTAATATCAAAATCCCTGTTTCATAAATTTTAATTTAAGTCATTCACATTGCTGTAGGAGCTGAAACTTCTCATTTTGTTTGGTAAAAAAAACCCACCTGAATTATAAGCAAAAAAGACTTTTAAACGTCGATGTGTGGAAAAAATATTCCGTTATTTGTTATTTTCTCTGTTTTAGTTGAAATATTATTTGTGTTAATATTTCTCTCTTGCATTTTCTGAGCCCGTATTATACTTAAAAGTCTAAGAAATTCTTTTACAAAATCTAGACCTAGATAATTTTTCCCCCCTTTCACAAACATTTTGCTGGCAAATATTTGATCTTTAAATTTACATTCATTCACAGGAGCGAGTATAACTTACCTAAGGTGTTGTGGTAACAACACTGTTATAGATCTGAAACAGAGCTTCTGCTGTGATAACAAACCCCGTGAAAGAGATGATGTCCATTCCTGCTGTAAGACAGAAATATATGATACCAATATCAACAAATGTGTGCGACGCCGAGTGATTCCTAAAGACAAGCAGTTCTGTGGACATTTGCTGTATTCACCTCTTACCAGCATGTGCTGTAATGGTAAGTGCTGCTGTAGTACTAGTTTTTTAAATTTGTTTCTCTTTTTGTAAATAAAAATTCAGTGTGACTGATTTTGCATAATATTTTTGTTGTTTATCAATGTTATTTACCGCACGAAAAGTTTGTGATTTAATTAAATGAATAAAGTGATGACAGATTTTGCATGCTGAATAGAATGAATGTGTAGAATTATAATTTTAGTGGTCATTTAGAAAGTGAACTTTAAGACTTGATATTTTAATTTTGTTTTGGATACAGGTGTTTTGCATGACAAGATCCCAGAAAAAGATCCATTCAGACCTAGAGAACTAAATTCTCATTATGGTTGCTGTGACAAAATTGTGATGAATATCACATCTGAAAAATGCTGTTTGGAAAAGTTCACACGATATAAGACCCACACAATTTCAAATGAAAAGGACATCGAATGCTGTGGTGAAGGTATGTTATTCATGATTAATGCCAGTGAAGGATGAGTTTTGACAAATTTAGCATTTTTATTGATTTTTTTTTTCTTTTTTACTTGTGTTAGAGAAAGTTTGGTCTTTCACAGTATTTGCATATTTTACCAATATTCTATCATGGCTGACCTAGGCTGGAGAACTAAAAAGAATGTAGACTTGAACATCACGCCAGACTTTAACAAACTAAATAAAGTTACACGAATATAAACCAATAGAATTTGAAGCCTACCTTATATTTTATGAAGTCTCCATTTTTTTGCCTTGAGCTCTAATTTATTCTACTTCCGTAAGAAAATACAAGCCTTTGAACCTTAGAAATTATCCCTTTTTTAAAATTGTTTAATTTTTTAATAGTCAATATATTTATTTTTAATTCTTATATGACCATCATTATCTTTTTTTCTTCTCCGACTTTCTTTCTTTTGATTGTGTGTGTTTGTATAAATTTGCCCTTTTATGTCACGAAGTACCATATTAATTCAATTCAGTTCTAATATTTGATGATATTCTCTCACTGACACCTCCATAGGCTCCTATAACACCTCATCACAAGTGTGCATCCGTGAAAAGCCTGAAATGAAGAAAGAAAACTGGATTATTTGTGGCCAGGATTACATCAATTCGAATGAGATGAAGTGCTGTGAGGATTATTTGCCATATAATCCAGTTCATCAAGACTGCTGCCCAGGTGAGAAAATCAATGTTTGTTGGGGAAGTGAAAACAGTAAATTTTCCTTGCAAACTGTACTTGCAAAATTTATTTCTTTAAGCACTTATGGTTTTACATTTGTTTTGTATCCCTTTCATTGAAATGTAGGATAAATGCTTTTGTTAAACTCAGCTTAGCTGTGAGATGTAAAGAGTTGTGAAAGTATTCTGGAAATGTGAGGATTTTATGAAATTACATATTAATGTGGCGTGATGACCAAATGGGTCCAGAGTTCGAATCTGGAAGGTGACCATGTTGTGTCCTTGGAAAAGGCACTTTACACCATTTTTCCTCTCCCCACCCAGGTACGAACTGGGTACCGGCATATATTCTGCCGGGGAAGTAAGCCTCCGACAGACTAGTGTCCTGTCTAGGAGATGCTGTGAAAATCATCTGTTCCGATTCACGCCACCGAAACCGGGATAAGCTCTGGCTCTATTGGCCTCATAGGCCTTGAAGGAACTTTACTTACTACTTACATATTAATGTAAATGCATGCAAATATGTTATTAAAACAATTTACACATAATTCATGATATTCTGGTCAAATGGCTTGGCTGCTGGATGTACAATCAGAGGGTTGTGTATTTAAATCCTAGTGTCCTTAGGAAAGACATTTTACACAATTTCTCCTCTCCCCACCTTGATGTGAACTGGGAACCAGCATAAGCTGCAGGGAAAATAAACATGTGACAGACTAATGATCTGTCTACGAGGTTATTTATAATCATCTGTTGCATTTTATGTCATTGAAATGAGGTTAAGCTCCTGTTCTTTAAGCCATATTGGCCTTAAAGGAACGTTACCCATTTCTTTACACACAGCGTTGACATGAAGCTCAATATTATATCATTTACACAAACTGAATTTGTAAATTTCTTGTCGCCCATGAACAGGTAATGATCCATGCATCATAGGAAAAGGCAAGGCATGTTGCAATGGTCATCAGATGGATGAAAGCAAAGAGATTTGCTGTGGCTTGGAACCATGCATAAAGAAGAAAGGGGATGATGATCAGTGTTGTTACAATCCCTACACTCGCACATATGAGACTTTCAATTCGAAGGGCAATGAATTTTGTATAGATGGTACAGTCAGGGAAGCACCTAAAGGTTTAAAACCATGTGGCAGTTCTGGTTATTTTCATCCGGAGAAGGAGTTTTGCTGTGGCGAACATGTCTACAACTACAAGGAATTCAGTGGCTGCTGTTATGACAAGCCTTACAATGAGCAGAGGAACCTTTGCTGTGCTGGATACTTGTCAGAACTATCACCAAAAGAAGGAAGGTGAGATTCCTATTGCCTTTCTAACTGAATCAAATCTATACTTAATTTTGTAAGGTACTCAGTTTGCTTTAGCTTCTCAAGAGATTTATACTGTGACAGTCCTTGACACCCAAATAAAATGGCTGCAAAAATCGAAAAATAGTGTGTGTCCATGGGTAGTATAAGCTAGGTCTAGGCTACTTTGTCATTTTGAATGTACATGAATCTATTGCAGAAGAATAGAATAATCAGAGACATATGCTTGGGGATGGGACAAATTGAAACTGACTCCCTCTGCCAGTTGCCATTGAACAAAATGTGCATTTTTTTTCTACAAAAGAATTAGATCTACCGTTTCAATTAAAAACATTCTTTTACATGCATATGTTAGGTTTAAACTTGGAAGGAAGATGCTCTAGATTCTATTTAATGGTTCTTTTCAGCTATCGCTTATAAAAAGAATGATAAAATTTAAAAGAGCCAATGATAATCACCTACATATATGACATTGCAGGATACATATATACAGTGAAATAAATTCTGAGTTCTGTGGTTTGACACTTAACATTCAATCCGCTTTATTGGATTTCTAAAGAGGATATTGTGGCAGCTTTCTGTTGATCTTTTCCCTTCGATAGTTTGTTGAAAAAAGCATATAACTCTAGCTTCATGAAGATCATTTCATTTTAACTTTCTTTATATTCTCTCATCTTACACTTCATGGTGTGTCACTGGAGTTGGTAGAGGAAAAAAAGGTCAATACAAGTACTTAGGAAAAGATGGATTTCAATATGTTGAATTTGTTTTCAGATGTTGTGGCTATCGCGCCTTCAGTATCGATGATGACAGCAATCCTTGCATGCCTGTGTGTTCAAAGAAAGGCAGCAGAAGAGGGAAACGCTTTGACTCCAACTCAGAGCTCTGCTGTGATGGTAGAATTTATACTAAAGCACAAGGCATGGCATGCTGTGGGAGGAAAGTAATCAACACTCTGAAGAGAAAATGCTGTGCAGATAGGTTTTCATACAAGTTAAATGGGAATAAACGTTGTTGCAACGATGTGGAAACCTATCATCAAAAGCGTCAAAAATGTGTCAATGGCAAGGTGGAACCTCTTCTCAAGCAATTCGATACAGAGCGACTTTGTACTACAAAAATGATCATGCACTTTGACTTTGTATTACAGCACGCTTGTTTAAGAAAATATGGTGAGTCACACTATCATTTGAACAATCTGGTACAATTTGTGATAGAATCTAAAAATTTTAGTAATGTTTTGCCTCTTCTACTTCTTCTGCTGAATTTTGAAAAAGTTGTCTTGAGGTAGTATTTATCCTCATGTATAGGATTGATTGATATTTTTTTCCTTATTTTTCATTCAGACCATTTTCAGTTTCACTTACTATGCAGTGCTGAGTTTACTTAAAAAATGTTTATTCCTTCTTTTTCACCGTTATCAGTATGAATCAAATGTTTCACTTAAATGCTTTAAAAAAAAAGAACTTGCAACCCATCACGTTATTCTGATGCACAGTTTTTTCTTTATCAGTATCCTATTCTTTTCAGGCTGATTATGTGTCCCATAATATTTTTTTTCACCACGTCACAATCATTTTGTTCATCTCATTCAGGAATCACAGGGAGGATCTCAAGTGTGAAACAGATGTCGCACAAACTCAGTTTGAAACTGGAAAATGTCAGGGGATTGAAAAGAATGGAAGATTTCAAGCGATGGAGGGGACCAGAAAGTTTGACATTTTACATCCGTGGAACACGTAAGTGTCAGAAAAGGTACCTACCTGTTGGACAAGATGTCATCATCTTCTTTGATGCAGAAAGTAAAGATGGAAAGAAAGTTAGTTTGTCAAGAAAAGCTAACTTTACGATTACAAAAATGACGAGATTCCGATTACGTAGTGTTACTAGTGACCTTTCTATAGGCTACTGCAAAAACTTTCCAGAATTTCCCCCTGAGTACTAGGTCCACATGTCTTCATAGAAGATAAATAGAATCTCCAAGACATGAAATTGTTCATTTTAATTCAATAAATGATTCACTGTTCATTTTCTTGCAGTTCATTGCTTAAGTGAAATCTATTCAAGATTACATAAAAATGAAAGTGAAAGAGCCACAGTTTTACTCTGTCTGAATACATGTGGCAAGAAGCAGAGCAGATTACTAGTGTAGGAAACCAGTCTCTTCTAAGTTTGTTTCAAGGTACCCAGTGGTACTCATTGGAGACAAATTGTGGTAATGTTTCTTTCCATAATGCTGGGAATGATATGGCCAGGACTTGTACTCATATACTTTGTGTTCTTCTTCTTCTTCTTTGTTCACTAAGACTGCCAGTCATGTTTTTTCAATGTATGACATCGTTGTGCCTAGATCTTCCAGATTTCCATATAGCTTTTCTGTAATTGTTGGCTGTGGCCACATTTCTTTCATAACATCTTGAACGTGGGCAGTCTTGTAGCACATGTTCTGGAGGCTCCTCATGCGTGCATGCACGATAAGGCGATAGATCTCGTGTCAGCCTAAATGTTCGGTACATATGAGCCCCCAAACGTCTCATATATTTTCTGAGTCCACTTGCCTAAACACTCAGCCACCTATGGCACTTAACAAAGCGCAAAGTGAAACATAATATTATGCATTTTCTTTTTTTTTCTTTACATCTGGCAGCTATTTGTTTTTTTTCTTCCATGCTTATGGAAGGTGTTCCACTTTTTTGTTAATGAAGTGTATACTACTTTCAAATGCCCAGATTTGATGTAAAGTTCAGAAGAAAAAGTGGCGCGATCGCCGAATGGTTAGAGCCTTGGACTTCAAGGGTCCAGGGTTTGAATCCAGGAGGTGACCTTGTAGTGTCCTTGGGAAAGACACTTTACACCATTTTTCTTCTCCCAACCCAGGTGCAAATTTGGTACTGGCATATAAGGCTGAGGAAGTAACCCTATGAAGACTAGCGTCCTATCTAGGAGATGATGTAAAAATCATCTGTTCCTCTTCACACTACCGAAACCAGGATAAGCTCTGGCCCTATGGGCCTCATAGGCCTTGAAGGAACTTTACTTTTCAGAAGAAAAGTTTTATCTGATTTGATTCATGTTGTTCATGTTGATAATAATGTAGATAATAATGGCTAAATTCTTTTGTCATATTATGTTGAACTCCACCAGTATTTTATTTCATTTGCTTACACCTAGATCTAGGTATTATTATCTTTTAATGTTTTCTTCTTCTTGTTATTGACTTATAATGGGTTACTGTTTTGTGCATTTATTTAATTTTCAGTGACTGATAAAAATGGTAGCAATATACGTTACTTGTCACAATCAGATTTATTCATATTATTATGAATCCTGTGGCCACTTTTTTCAATGTTACTCATGTATCTTAAAATTCATAGTTTATTTAATCACAAATGGCAGGGAGGACTAACACAAAATAAACTGAAGAAGAATGGAACCGCAGAAACAGATTGGTTGGAGATGGTCAACTTTTAATGAATTAGAAAAAAATGATATAAGTGATGCAAACTGTATTATCTTAATTATAATTTTGTATTTCGATTTGCACAAGCACGCTTTCAATGAGTGATATGAAATCATGTACATGTAATTTAAAGAGTATGTGTGAAGAAATATGCAAGTATACCACTGCTTTGTCTGTGTTGAGGATTTCTTCAAATCCATATTTCATAATTATTTGGCTGTTTACTGTTTATATGGATTATATTTGTTAAAAGCAAGGATCGTCCCAAATTTTCAGAGTTCTTTTCCGAGGATGAAACCAGAAAATAGTTCGGTCTCTATAATTTTTTGAGCTTTTGATTGTTTGAATAAGAAACTTTACTCTTGAAGGTGCAGGTTGAGTAGGTCCCTTGCTTTCAGCTGTTTGGCTGTTATTTCAATGTAAACCCCAGTAGGCCTAAACTGCATTGACTGAGCAGCTGATTGGTTTTCATAACGTTTTCCCTCTACAATTATAAACATTATCATAATAATATTGGTGGTACACTTTTAATTCACAATGTAAGTCATTGACTGACTTTTCTTAGACTCAATTGCCTCAGTGAATGATTATTGTATAACTGGATTGACTAGATTGTAAATTATTAATTTCTGTTTTCTTTAAGCAATAAACAACCCCTGAGTTGTATTGCCGATTATAGCCAGCCTAGAAACTGATGAAACATAGTATTTCTAAGAACAATAGTACTAGCTTCTCTTTATAATGTATTGTTATCATAATTTTTTTAAGGCCAAAGGAAAATGTAATTGTTGCTTTTACGTTGAATGTTTTGTTTTAATTGTAGTGATAGTATATGTACTTTATAAGCAAAGTGTCCATGACATTTCATGAGCATTGTGGCATTGTGACTTAGGTTACAGGATGTGACCTAACTGGTCAGATTACAAGCACGTTTTCTCATTGCCTGTTCAATCCAGAGTGGGCTCAGTGTCAGTGAAACGTTCAGTCATCGAAACCAGGATTTTGTTTTTAGGAGATGGAGGATGTTATAAACCCACAATCCCAAAATACCGTGATATGATGATATTCAAGACGTATTTACATACACGCATACACACACACACACACACACACACACACACACACACATACACAGAGAGAGAGAGAGAGAGAGAGAGAGAGAGAGAGAGAGAGAGAGAGAGAGAGAGAGAGAGAGAGAGAGAGAG
>JBDFRD010592818.1:0-11235 GCA_039654405.1 Bullina lineata | reverse complement strand
TCTTTATTTTCAGCATTGTTGGATGGAACCAGAAAGACTACCCCAGCCTCCATGCCAAACTCCACATTGGTGACCTCATTTACAGCATCAACAACATCAAAGTTACATCTCCAGAAACTGCCCAGAAGCTCCTGAAAAATGCAACTTCATCCAAGATTGAAGTGATCCTCCACAGGATGCCCTATGCTAAAGTATTTGCCATCCGAAGAGAAGTGGAGGGTCAGAATCTCGGCATCAGGAGAGAAAAGGGAACTGCTGAGGTGAGAGGGGTGGATAGTAGTTATCAGGTTTGTCCTTGAAAATGAGGAGGAGAAAGAAATGGTTTTGGAGGTTATGCCAGCTGTGAATGAACTGAAGAGTTTTTGAGAGTATGCTTGGCAGTTTGTGTGTAATTAATTTATATGGACAAACTCAGATCTTTCATGACTGACTAATATACGGATACATTTGTTTTACAGACTACAGGCAGTATCATATAAAATGAAAATATTGGAAAATTAGAAAACATGCAAAATATGCGTTAGTGATGTTAATATCTGACCTAGTGTGAAAGAAAATACTTTTTCACTTTATAACTTCACATATCTGATTTTCGTATGTCATTTCCAATATCAACTTTTTAATTTCTCTTCCCTTTCCCTTCACAGATTGTCTACATTGACCCAAATGGTCTGGCTGCTCAGCATGGATTACCTCCTCATGGGACCAGTGCGTTTGACAGCAGCTCCAGATCAAACTGGTTCTTAACTGAGATCAACAGTCGACCCCTTAACCTTTTCTTCAAAGAAAATGAGGTAAAATTGTATGAATCTTTTCTATGCTTAATGTACTTAGGAGTTATTAATTTTACTCTATGTAAAAGAATGATTAATTAAGATATTAAGAAAGAAATGTGGCCACAGCTACAGTCAACTATAAAGAAGCTATTTGGACCTCTGGAAGATGTGCATATCATATGTTGTAAAAAAAACAACCAAATGGCAGTCTAAGTCAGCAAAGAAGAAGAGTGATTGAGTAATGTGATTTTAAGTTTTGATATTTTGGACCCTCTTTAAGAACAATTTGATGTTTTGAATTATTCGGAGTAAGTTGAATCTATTCTAACAAATTGTTCTATTCATTTTCTTTTTGGTTGCTCACAAACATTCTATATGCTCCAAATTTCAGATTGATCACCGGCTATCTGCTGTTGGTCGGGAGATATCAGTTGTTGTCCAGCCAAGTGATTTTATCTTTGAAATCCGACGACAGTTTAAGAAGCTCAAGAACTACAAGAACTACATCGTTCAGTAGACGTTGATTTGATGTGCTGTGGGTGTAGAATACATTATGAAGTTGACCCAGCCAAAAAGTACAAACTTTGTTGTATTGTTTTTATAAAGTCTCAGATTCTTAAAGTGTTCTCAGAAGAAGAAAAACAATCTATTACTTTGTTTTGATCTCATAAGTTTAAGTGCTTTGACATGTAAAAGTGCCAAGGATTGGTCACAACCCAAATTTACGCGATCTTTCATGGATGTATTTGTTTTTGTTTATTTGTCGGCAACAGTTAACAGAGATGGAGTTTAATTTCTCTGGTTTTGTTTTAAAATTAATCTGTTTTTTTTTAATCCACTATGGCTGAACAATATGCCTACTAAGAAAAAAGTATTAAATTCTAGGGTCTGGATGGCAAAGACCAAAGAAGAAAATATTTATTTTAAAATGATCTTTATGATATAAATTAAATGCTTTTGAAGCAAAAATGTCTCAGATTATTTGTGCCAGCAAAACTTGTCTCTTACTTCTAGGCAGTAACATTGCATTGCAATGTATATTTACTCATATATTTAGATATATATGGTTTGTGTTCTGTGTGAAAAATAAGGTGACATAATTTACCTTAAAGCATACTTTGAAAAATCTTTGCACAAAATAATTGAATTAAAATAATCATGACGCTTCAATCATGCAGAACACGCCTAGTTTTTAAAGTGACCAAAGCAGCAACGGTTCTAGCAATGCACTTGGCAAATGTGGACAGAGTACATTATATGCAATACTATCGCTGTTACAGCTGTTATCTATGTTACTGAAGTTTCAGTGCAACATGATACTGTGGCTTTGTGCTTCATACTGTCATGTGTGCACTGCTTCCAACTTGATAATTGAATATATTATGTGCACTGATTTGTAAAAGATCAAACTTTACTGAACCATTTTGTAACTAGGTTCTTGAAATATTCTGAGCACCTACTTGATGGGTGGTGGCCGAATGGATAGACCCTTGAGCTCCCGATGCAAAAGTCCTGGGTTTGACTCTGGGCGAGTGTGTTGTGTCCTTGGGAAAGACACTTTATATCGTTGAGTATTGACATCATATTTTGATGGGAAAATAAACCTATGACAGACTAGCATCCTGTCTAGGAGAATATGCAAAAATCATCTCTGTTCAGCTTCACACTACAGAAACCTTGATAAACTCTGGCTTTGTAGAGCTCATATACCTTGCAGAAATTGTACTTTTTTAACTTGATACATACAGGAAGTTGACTAGCAACAAGCAAAGCAAGAGCATTGAACTGTCATGAGCATAGTCACTTCAGGATATGGCTGCCAGTGTACCTAGCCCCACTAGAAATAAGGATGTATGGACAGCAGTATCCTGCAAATTATTAAATTTTCTTGATGCTTGCAATGCATGTTGAAGTTCTGATTGTGCACACAAGTAAAGGTATAACATAAAAATATGATATACATAAATGACTGAAGTTAGAACTCATGCTGCTGGTGCAGTCATTGAGTGGATATTGTCTCTTTAAAGTCTTTTACAAAGCTGTCAACTAACATGACATTTTTCCTGCAAATAAAAATGAAGTACTAGCTTTGTGGCTTTGGGAAATAAGATTCATACTCGACTTGGTGATTATGTAGGACTGAGAATGCAACAACGCAACAAATAACCTAATGTAAAGAACTACAGCAGGCAATCATTGAGTTTTTACAATTTTTTTTTTTTAATTACATAAGTCAATATAAAATTCATGATCTTACAATACATTTTTTATTCGGCAGGTTTGATTCTGAGTTACTAGAAATTGCTGAGTAATCTTTTACTATATCTAAGGGACTAAGACACGCTCAGTGAAAATATATTTTGACATTTTATGTATTAGTAAGTATTCACTTGTACATCCAAAATATGTATATTTATGTTATGAAATGTTCATTTGTATGATACAGTCACTTTTCAGATTTGACCTGCTTTTCACTTATATACGAATAAGTTACTTTTACAAATGTACTTGAAAAATGTTTCCTTTAAACTACTTTGTATTGGTTCATGAAATTGTTACTATGAAACTTTTCTTTGGTATATATGTAAATATTTCTTTCAACCAAAAAAAAATATTAATAAGATTGTCATTGGTATGTTACTTACATATGTATTTTTTTCCTTGGTGTATGAAAGTGTTGAAATACTTTCATTAAAGGTTTTAAAGTTTGCCTACTTTTCCTTTAATTTGCTTTCAAAGTATTTTATATTATTGTATAAAAATGTTTTGTATTTTTAAATCTATTTTTTATTGTTACAAAGTGTTTTTGTCAAGCTACTTTCAAGTGGTATCTAAAAATGTTACTTTCAAACTATTGTATTTAAAATAGTACACACAAATCTTATTTTTATGAAATACATCAAATATTGATTTCCAATTGCTTTTCATTGGTCATGGTACATGTTGCTTTGGTGAGCTTTGCTCCGATGTATGAAAATGTTATGTTTGAAAGTTTACACTCATTTTATTGTGAGGAGTTACAGAATACCTATTGTTTTGTTTTGTTTTTGGTATTTTTTTCACATTCTGATGCACACAAGTGACTTAGTAATGGAGCATAGAAGGCTGAGACTGAACCAGGCACAGTTTGAAGTTTGAATGCGTCCATGAATTGTTGTACCATTGTTATAAATACGTGGCAGTGGTTTCAGCCCTTGTACATTTCTTGCGGCATGAAACTTTGTTGGGCTTTAAATGGTTTTGTACATGCTCAGCGCAATCTTTAACTCAAAGCCTTTGTTTGTTGTTGAATTTGCTATGATCTGATACCTTGGGCATTCAAAGAAGATCTTTTACTTTTGAAGGCCTTTTGGCCAGTTTCAGTGATTGAGGCTTTGCCAGAAGTTCATGCCCCAAAACATTACACTTTTGTTGTCATAGTTATGAACATACTTGACAAGTAACTCAGACTTCAAGATGAATACTTTAGAAAAGCTTTGAAATTCTCGATAGTGTGGTTAGAAGTGACAGATTGATATGAATAATATACCAATATATCATTAAAATTTGCAGGCAAAATAATTGAGCTCAGAGTGTCTGATACATGACAAAATTGTATAATGTCTGCATCATTGTTATGAATGAAAACCATTTGGTCTATGATTAGACACAGGAATGACCTGGTTAATTTTTTTTTTTTGGCACAGGTCTTTTCTTTCCTTTTCAAGTAATAATATTATTCATGTTTGAAATGCTGAAAAACTTGGGATTTATGAATTATCACTCCTGGAAGATTTTCTTTCAGTCATGATGACAAATGAGGTTCCGGCACAGCCTCTATTTCTAATCTGGGCCAGCTTACAGATTGATATCGCCATCTGTCTGAACATAGAACATATTTTCCAGAAATGTGTGGCCTTGTGTCTGTAAGCATCTTCTATCTAGGCAAGTAGTATGAAAAAGAAAATTCCAGTGGAACCTTCTGTTCTCACTTTCAAACAAATGTCTTAGCTGTGTCTTCTTTTCTTTAAAAAAATAGTCTTTTCCAATCTCTTTCATGATGTGCCAGTTTATAGTTCTTTCTTTTTTCCTTTTTTTTTCATTTTTCCCAGAAAGAAAATTTGTTTCAAATCATTCAACAAATCATTTATTCAATTATTCTAAGTTGAACAAAAAGTTATATTTTGTCTATTTAGGAGTGGTGATTATACATCAGGTGATTGTTGTCTTGCTGGGTAAACTCTAGGAAGGAGTACGATAGATTGTGTGGAAATGGAGGAACTGAAGGATTTTAAATATTAAAGCATCATAAGATCCAGAGTTACGCTATGGTTGGGTTTGGGAAACGTTGACTCTACTGTTTTTCTCTCTTCAAGTCCCAATATTTCCTATCAACCGTCCTTTTCCTGTGGCATCATTAACTTATTCAAATCCTCGTTTCCTTGCATATTATGCTTCTGAACGCACACAAAAGGTCAAATGTTACAAAAAGTGCAGAATGTATACCATTTGCTGACCCCCGTTCCTCTCAGTCTCTTTTTCTCTTCCTCTCTCTCTCTCTCTCTCTCTGTATCTCCCCCTTCCAGATTTATATGAGGTTAATGGATATCTTAATAATACACAAAACAGCAATATACATGTATGTATGTGAAAATAAAAAAGAAATGGAATATATACAATAGCAGGTTAATCAATTTCTTCTTTCCAGGTGCCTAGAAGCTCTCAGTCTTTTTTTCGTCAGTGAAAATGAAAGACTTTTTACCTGGCTTGAGCATAGTTTGTTTAGAGACTAGAACATTGTCAATATTCCTTCAGAGAAAAACGTGAAGTTGACACAGATATTAAGTCTGTTCATGAAGTATCACAAGACTCATGATCTCTCTCAGAGAAGTACTTTGTTGAACCGTTCCAATATTCAACTGGGTACATTCACTGTTTGGACCATGTAATCTTTGTTCAGCAACATATATCTAGGAACAACCTGACGCTTATTTTTTTTTTATTTCATTTATTACTACATCACAAATTAAAATGCGGGAACGTCATTCCTTTAATGAGGTTGGAAAGTTTCTTAATGTAAAGGGTCTGATCAAGACCTGGATGCTCTTTGTTGTCACAATCCTGTCCAAGGATTGAAATGTTGTTTCTTTTCATCTTCACACTCTCTTTGGAAATGAGTTTTGTTTTCTGTTGTACTTTTTTCCCCACGGTGTGCCTATATTTAGTATATTGATCAAAAACACTGACAGTTCAGAAGATATTGTCATACTGTAAGCTCTCTTTTCACCCTTTTATGAAAGCAATTTCTACGCATGAAAATAGGGCAGAATATGATTAATATTTGTGTATAATAATGTTTTCAGCAAAAAAAAACAACTTGAGGGAAGTATGATACTGTAAGGTTTTTGTGTTTCATTTGTTGGTGTATAGAAGGCAAAAGTTAATAGTGAATTTGGTGAGAAACTGAACTGCGCTCTTTCTGCTTTCTTGTGGATTTGTAAACATGTTTTGTTTTTTTGTTTAAGGGAGGATAAGTGCTATGCAAGTTTTGTTTTGTTCTGTATGGCAGATTTGGGGCTGGGGGATTGTATTTTTTTATTTTATAATCCAAACTTGTCTCACATCATTATTTTTTCTTCTAAGGTTTAGTGAAAAATGCAATAATAACTAACAAAATATATTCAGTGTGTGTGTGTTTGTATACATTTTTAAAAAAAGGAGGGGGGGAGGGGGGGCTGGGCAAGTTGTTTTTGGATGTTTTGAATGGTTGTGTGCTTTCTTTGTTTCTTCTATATGCTTGTTCTTTGTTCTTATGTGACTGATGAATTCAAATTTTGAATTGATAATTATGTTCTTGCAATATTTTTGTTTTCTTCTATTGTTTGATAAAAATTTAAAAGATGTACTACATAACAAAGTGCGTTCTTTGATTCTGTTTTAGTTTGATAAACACTGAATAGTATTTTGGTCAAGTGGCTTAACACAATGTTTCAAAGGAATGGGGATCGTAACAATGGGCTGAATAAAGCTGCTATGGAATTCACAGAATGTAAAATCCAAGTTTAGTTAGATCTAATAATGAATTTAACTGTCAAACGGAATTTTGTCAGAGGTCTGTGGATGTTCCATTCAATTATGTAAAATACATATTATATTCCATCCTTGAATCAAGACAGTATTCTTGAAATGTACTCACTATAAGAAGTTTTGATTTGGTCATTTCACATCTCCACATGTGTTCTTTGCAAACATATTGTGTACTTTTATTCCTTTTATATTTCGAACAATTGCTTTTCAGGGATTGAAATGAAATGTCATGCTATTGAACTGTTTGTGTCATTTAAACAGAGAATCAAAACCATTAGATTACTATTATCATTTGAACCATATGGAATTATTTTTATTAATCGCTGTACTTATGCACAGAACAATCTTGTTTTTTTACAAACATGGACTTGTTGTTAATCTTTCTTTTTTTTTGATGATTTTTTTTATTTTTGTGAGTTGCGACTATTTATTTTAACAACGTTGATTGCAAACATTTCTGTTATGATGCTACATTTTCTTTTCTCATTCAACAGTGAAACTTTGATCTGTTGTCACTTGGGATACAAGACTACACATGGAATGTGTTTAAGTTGAAAACCATATCAAACACCAATGAAATGTCCCTCAATATTTTCAATTGTAATTTTATTTTGTCTTTCATTGGCTTTTTTAATTCTGCTTGCTGCAGCATCATGACTTCTCCCAAATTGTCAGTTATGCTTTCTGAATATCGTCATCTCCAACACTCATGGATCAGGTATTCATTTAAAATTTATCATGATGAACACATACTTCATTCAGGTGTTTATTCATATTAGACCAATAATCCATTTAGTTGAGTTGCTGAAATGTCCATTTACTCATGCTGTATAGAATTTATTCTATTGAACCATGTTATCTAAATTAACACTTATCCATTGGGTCATGCTATCTAAATCAAGTCATCTTTAACACTCATCCATCGGTTCATGCTATCTAAATCAAGTCATCTTTAACACTCATCCATTGGGTCATGTTATCTAAATCAAGTCATCTTTAACACTCATCCATTGGTTCATGTTATCTAAATCAACTCATCTTTAACACTCATCCATTGGTTCATGTTATCTAAATCAACTCATCTTTAACACTCATCCATTGGGTCATGTTATCTAAATCAACTCATCTTTAACACTCATCCATTGGTTCATGTTATCTAGATCAACTCATCCTTAACACTCATCCATTGGGTCATATTATCTAGATCAAGTCATCTTTAACACTTATCCATTGGATCATGTTATCTAGATCAACTCATCTTTAACACTCATCCATTGGGTCATGTTGTCTAGATCAAGTCATCTTCAACACTTATCCATTGGGTCATGCTTTCTAAATCAAGTCATCTTTAACACTCATCCATTCTGTAATGCTATGTAAAACATCCCATACTGGACACCTTTCTGTTCATGCAGTCTTGAGCTCCCCAAAGCTTCCGTTTCTGAACTATTGTCTGTGACTGTATGCGATCTAATGCTTTAGACTTGTTGTTCAACCAATGTGTTCACTACTTTCTGGTGTGTTCTTGGAGTTCAACGAAGATGAGTTGTGTTATGGGGTGGGTCGGCGGTTTATTAAGGCTAGAAGTTCTCAGTTCTTATTCCACTTCACCAGATCTGCGATTGAACAATTTCTAAGTTTTAACGTTTGCACTTATTGTTGACTGAATTACGCAAACATGTTCACTTAAAGCTGCAGAATTCTGTGTGAAACGCAATCGCTAGACGGCCTTTATTATTATATTACACCTTTGTATTGATCGTATAGAATTTTGTTGGTGTGTGTGTTTTTTTTTACTAATCTGCATTAGCATTCAAAAGTGAACTGGTAGTTGTATTTTGAGCATGGGTATTGGGAGCATGAAAGGAAAGGGTAGAGGGATATCAAATATTCTTCCAATTTATGAGGTTTTATATCCTGTGTTTGGTGCTACATAAACAGAGTGAAGTTGATTGGACGAGTTAGCCAGTCGTAAAGTAAGATTCACTCAACAGCAGAGTAAAAAATAGATTTCGCGTTCCATGTCTCCTTTTTAGTATTTTCTTCTGTTAGTTTGATTTTTTAATCTGCTTGCTTGCTTGTTTGTTTTTGTTTTTTTTTCTAAACATCCGCTCTTAAAGTATTTTTTGTTATTATCGCCCTTTGTCATTGTGCTGACCCTTTAATTTGAGGAATGTCGAGCATTTGTTTTGTGTTTTATATCGCTTCAGTGAAGATTACACTACTTATTGAAACGAATCACTTACATGCAGCTTCCTGTCAAACATTTCTTATGTCTTCAGACACGCATGTCATAAATTGTTCATAAGTTTTTAAAACTCCTTAAAGACCAATACTTGTATTCAGGTGCACGAGAATGCACTCCAATAATATAATACCAACGTGGTCAAGCGCTGGACTGAGACGTTCCGGGTTCAAACCCCATCAAAAGCCGGTTTCATACCTAATGCACTTTCTGTCCACCCCGGTGTCCACGCCCAAGGCAAGACTGCCATCGTAATGTTAGGACACGGCTGTATTCGCTTTATTCTGTCAGACTGTGATTTTTATACTTTTATTTATATCAGCTTTTCATCACAGACTTATTTCTATATTTTATATATTTATTTCGCCATCTCACCGCTTTTCCTGGTTTTCGTTTTTTTGTTTAGTTATTTATATCAGCTTCCCATCGCTGTGACTTATTTTGTTGTTTCTTGTATTTATATCAGCTTTTCATCAATGTGTCTCATTTTGCCATCCCCCCCCCCCTTTTTTTTTTTACATATATCTCATTGCTGTGGCTGATTTGAGAATTACCTTATTTTTCCAATACACCCGCTCATTTGTTCATTAAAAGTGACAACACCATGTTTGCGTGTTAAGTTTTGCTTTCTAATTATGTGTCAGTTTTTGATTGAATAACATAGCGATTAGCATTAAGTTTGTCTCAAAATGTGTTTTTTAAAAGGCATAATATCACTAATTAGAGAGAGATTATATTCTATTCCTTTTGATTCGCTTTCTGGTGTGATATTTACGCACACGTAGTGAATTACAACTGATATCAATCAGATGTTAAAACTGAATGCACGTGCAGACATTGAAAACATAAGTAAGAGCAGAGTAGTGGAGCTAATGGTTGAAACGCCAGTCATCATAAACAATAAGTACATGTAATACTAAAGATAATGGTGAATCCGTGCCAAAGAACTACACTGTACGTGTCACTCAGGATACGACACGGACTATTCCATGTCTGATAAGGGTCTTAGATCACTGTGTAGTGTTTTATGAACACACAGAAGAACAAACTACATGTAATTTATGTGCATCAATCAAACGAAAAGAAATAGTAATTCAGAATGAGAAGTTTTTATTAATGGTGGATTTTATTACACTGACGTGCTCACATCAAATGATCTCTTTGCATACAGAAAATAACGCAAAACAAGAATGTTGAACAAAGGGAAACAATACAAGCAAAGTAGTTTCCCTTTGTGAGAGCGTGAACTCAGGATAACGCCGTTAGGAAAAAAAAAACTAAGATCTGTCCAGGCATAGTAGCCTTCAAAACCTACATTTTGTTGCAGGAAGTTAGTTCATAATTATTGAACACGAATAAAAGAAAAAAACAATTACCGTCCAAAAAAAAAGGCATGAATACAGAAAGAAATGTCTTTGTAAACTATAAATAACAAAAAAGAACTTCAGTCAGTCAACTTAGTAATGCAACAATCATCTCAAAAGCGAAAGAAAAATAACGCGAACCACTTCAAGCCAAAACTCCGTTGGAATCAAAGTCCATTGCTGACAAAGACATCTCCATACACTCGGTTTTTTTTTTCAAATTGAGACAAAGCCGTGTGGATAAGACAAATCTTAATCTGCTGTGATTCATACATCGGTACGCATTCATATACATAAGTTTTAATATTAAAATGTAAACGCAGCAACTATCACGAATGATTAGACTCGCAATTTCAATAATATCATTATTTCAGATACACCAAAAATGCTCAGTGCGTTTCAATCACATTGTCATTTTAAAAAGTATGCAGCTAAATCATTTTAACGATTACCATCATTTAGCTTTTTTCACCCTTCTTGTCACCGACTAAATTCTATTGAATGAAATTAAAAGCTTTGATGTATCAATGACAATCTGTTTATTAGATTATTAAAAGCACATTGTCACGAGGAGAAGATGTAGATTGGATTGGACATGTTTTGTGAAGGGAGCCAGAATTCATTTCAGAAACAGCACTCCACTAGACTCCGGATGGTAAAGGGGAAATGGAGGCCATGGGACAAACATAAGGATCCTTAATAAGGTTAGCGAAGGACAGGCTGGAATGGAGGAGCTTTGTTGCTGCCCTGCACACCAACATTGGTGTAACAGGTTCATGATGAT
>JBDFRD010592707.1:0-16706 GCA_039654405.1 Bullina lineata | reverse complement strand
ATATGGTGAAAGTATATTAATGAAACGATAGACTTCTTTCACACAGTATCGATATCAGCACGTTTTGAGAATGAGCCGCATAAATAAAAATGCACTGTTTTACGATTATTACTGCAATTCCAATTAATCACTTGACATATTTTTACTTCACCACTTAACTCTATCACCACCTATCTCGTAACCGCTCTGGTTGTTGGGGCACCACTGATGACTGCACAACAATTCCCTTCCATCTGTCCCGATCTTCCGTGGCTCTCTGGGAGTCGCTAAAGCTCAGCTGGTCCATTTTGGATGTTATCCTCCATCTTTTTTTCTGTCTGCCTTTCCTTCGTCCTCCTCAGCTCAAACAGTCAGAAGTTCCTCATAAGAGCCAATGACTTGGGTGATTCTACATGCTCTTAAACTATAAATTTTAGAGAAATATTGAGTCATGTTTGTGTTATCTCTGTCATACAGACTAATGACTCCTACAGTGAAGAAAGATGGAAGATTTAGGTCGAGCACGTGCTGTCTTGCGTCGTGACAGACTACCCCACGGCCAGAGGCTGCAACATGTTTTGGATGAAGGATTTCACTACTTTGTGAATAACCAGCGTCATGGGCGGCTTGTCCGCTTTCACGAGCGTGTGGTGCGGGCTGGGTATGCCCCACAAGCTGTTCGAGGAGAGCCTCGTGTCCAAAGGATCAATGTGGAGGAGGACGTTTTGAGGTTTGCTTTTGCCCCTTTGCTTATTCTCTTTTGCTGTTTGTTTATCTCAGTGTATGGGTATACATTAAAGGCAGGAGAGAATGCTTTTTTTTTTTTTTCTAAGATAATTTACAAGAAAATTCTAAAAGTTAGGTGGGAGGGGATAGTTACATGGAAACTGCAATTTAGATATATGAGCAGTAGTGACTGCATACAATTTAGAGATTACTTGAAAATGCAAACTTTTTCACATGAATTGAATTCAAAGTAAGCATTTAACCTGTAAATAACAGTTTAGTTTTGTATATTGATTTAACATTTGTATCAACACTCCTGAAGAATAAAGAAAATGTTTTCAGTTTTAGCTTTGAGAGCAAAAAATCAGCATGGAGAGGATGGCAGTTAAGTCATACGGTAACAAAAAATTAAATATAAACAAAATCGTAATTACACTGAGTAAACCCATGTGGCGACTGCTGTTGTGTCAAGCTGACTGGGTGTAAAAATGTCCCCAAACCCAGGAATATTTTCATTGTTTTATTTTTCTGTGCACTTCAGTTACAGCGGTGGGGCTGGTGATCAGGCTGGGGTGTACATTGCCCCCTACACAATTGACCAGTACAACAACTACTTTGAAGTGGAAATCCTGGACGTTGGCGAGATGGGCCAGATAGGTAAGAGACCTGTAGCAGTCGGGAAGGATGGTAACCTGTCACTGGTCTTGTTTGGACTTTAATGTGTTTCGTTTGTGATATGATGTTGTAAAGACTGATGGTGAGCTGATCTTTAAGTTTGTGATGTGGTTTTGGACATTATTAAATGAGTAATTACTATACACGTGGAACTCCAATAAAACATTGTTGTTTGTTATTTAGAGATCGATATACATTGATCGTTAATTATTCATCTTGTTTTTCTTAGTTGTTATTGCTAGATACCATGTTTTTTAAGAAAACACCCTTAATCAAAGCAGACAATAAGAATTTCTATTCCAATTATATTGCTAATTATCTGTGAACTCTCATCTCGCTTTATGTTTACAGTATATTTTAGAATAATAAAACATTCAAAATGTATCTGTGAATTGATTTGGAAATATTGTTTTTTTGTTGTTGTTCAAGACAACGAATGAATCGTCATGGCTTATATTTTGTCGCCTCAGTTTATATGTGTCGTATGTCCACCTTTAATCAATCAAATCACAGCTAAGGCCACCAATAGACCTTCATTTCATTTGTTGTATTTCCACAAAACTTGAAACTTGTACCGGTACATGATGCAGTGTGAGCTGAAAAACTGGGTTTACACAACCACCACCATGATTTAAAGTTGACAGCATTCAAATTTTTAAAGCCTTTCTCTAAAAAATGATCCATGGACATATGACACTTGTAAAATGAGGCAATGATTTGTGCTGTTTGTTGCAGGCATTGGTCTGGTGCCAGACAAGTACTCCCTCAGTGTCCACCCAGGGGTGGAGGCCAACTCTGTGGGCTACCTGGCAGAGAATGGACGGTAAGTCTGCCTGAAGGCATTATCAACATTCTAGTTTTTTTTTTCTTTCATAGAATATCTGGCTAGTTTTTTTTCTTTCAAAGAACATCAGACTAGTTTTTTTTTCTTTCAAAGAATATCAGACTAGTTTTTTTTCTTTCACATAATATCAGACTAGTTTTTTTTTTCTTTCACAGAATATCAGGCTATTTTTTTTTTCTTTCACAGAATATCAGACAATTCTTTTTTCTGTGTAATTTTACATGATTTGCTTATTCATTGTTGGTTTTCCAGTCCTGTTTCTGTCAGGTCTGATATTGCTGACAGATACTTACTTTGTAATTTAGTCTTGATGTAGTTGTATGATTTTTCTCAATTTACAACATCATAAAAGATAGTCCTGTCAAGTTAAGCACTGAATCTGTATGAAAAGAGAATTGGCATTAAACCTTCATCCCTCCTTTGCATCTTCTCATCCAGGTTTTACATCAACCACGGACGTGGCAACTTTGACATCAGTCAGTATGGACCTGCCTGTGGCATGGGGGACAGAATGGGAGCTGGAGTTGTTCCCCTTGATCATCCGGCCGGTGGAGATGTGCCACAATGTAAGGTGTTTTTCACCAGGAATGGCCAGGAGGTTTGTGACTGAGTCTTCTGTTTATTTTTAATGATAGAGATTACAGGGAAGGTTGAATGAAAATAGCTTTGAATATCTATCTCTGTCAGTCTTTCTGTCTATCTGTCTCTCTCTCTCTCTCTCAATCTCTATTTCTTTTAAACAAGATTACATGCCATATTTTGCCTGTCTTATAACAGAAAAATGAGAGTTTGGGTTTTGCTTTTTCATTTTCACCAAACCCCTAGGAGCAGCCGTGAAGAATGTAATGTTTTAGATACGTGTGAAATTTGCTCTTCTTGAATATGAAATGCCCTTGAGTTAAATGTCAAATTCCTTACCACTGAGCACTTGTGTTGTGCACATTAGAAAATCAGGGCGATATAATATGTTTGCAAAAATACTGGTATATGGTCTTGAATTTGTATAAAGACTCGGGTAATAACAAAGTTATATTTTGTATGGAACCAGATGTGACAATTTTTTAAATTTTTATGTCATTCACATACCAAAGGTGAATGTTACTCTGATCAAAGGGTAAGTCAGAGGAGTAAAACATACTTTTTAGGTGGGATTTTCTTCAGTGAAATGAAACAAAATGAAAACATAATTGCATAATTCACCTGTATAAGTTTTCTTTTTCTTTTGGCCCATCAGGTGAAGAGTGTAGAGATGGCCATGCTGCCTAGCCAGCTGTACCCAGCCGTGGGCATGCAATCAGAGGAGGAGGAGGTGCTAATGAGGCTGGAGGCTACGTGGAACTCAGACGGTGTCACCCAAATGATGGTGGATTGCGGGGAGGAGGACTGGTGCAGGCTGGATGATATCCGACTCAACGGAAATGTACGTCTTCCTCTTTTTTGCAATGTCATGTCATTTTTGTTTTGTTATTTTTTTTGCTCATGTTTGAGTTTTTCTTCTTTCATCTGCCGTTATTTTTTTCTTCTTCTTTGCTCCTCCCATCCCAACCCTTCCCCTCATTCGTCTTCTTCGTTGTTGTATTTTCGTTTTATTATGTTTTCTTCCAATTGTACAGTCTTATTTGCCTTGAATGAGTGAGGAGACCCTAACAAAAGAAAATGTCTTTTGCTGACATACATATATTACATACCAGCTTATTATTCATGCACACACATGCTCTTTTCCTCCACAGATACTGGAGTACACAGGCAAGGGGCGGACAATCCATGACGTAGGTTTAGCCCAGGCCAAGTATCCCCTGGACACAACCAACCACTACTTTGAGTTTGAAATCATGGACCCCGGCAAGAAGTGCTATGTGGCCATTGGCTTGACCAAACATGTAAGTAGAAAGTACTTGATAGTATAGACAAGGGTTAAATTAAGTAGATTGACTATGATCGAGTAAGATGTATGAAGAGGAAATTGTGGCTTTATACTGGCGTATTATGCATTATAGTTGAAAATTATATCCATGACAGAACATCAAATCCAGTCCTTATAATCTTTTTTATTTTATGTGAACAAATGGATCTATTTTTCCTCCCATTGTCTGGATTTGCAGTTAATTGTCAAGGCGTTTTATGCTATAGAGTTTTTCTTAATTCTTCTTAAGGACAATTGCATGTCTATCATTTCTGTAATCTCCTTTTTTTTTTGTGCGTGTGTGCTTCATATTTTTTATGGGTGCAGCATACTATAATTCATTTTCCTGTTTGCCATTTATTTTTATTTTTGTTGTCTTGAGCTTGAGTAAGTTCACTACAGAACCACTGACACTCAATTTCCTGTGTTTCAGAATTACCCTGTGCACCGACACCCTGGCTGGAACGGTGGCTCTATAGCTTATCATGCAGGTCAGAACTGTGACGATTGTTGAATAGTTGTTTTTTTTTAGGTAAAATTCTTGTTTGCATCACTCTTTCCAAGCAAGTAGCATGCAGAGGAGTGCAGAGTAAGAAAACTAAGGACTTTTCTAACATTTCCTTTACTTCTTGTATAAATATTATCTCTTTTTCCACCATTCAGAAATGATAAGAGGTCAAAATTTTCATCTTAAATTCTGATAAGAATAGACAATAGATTTAATCATAAAACTGTACAAGGACATCATATTGACAAAGAAAGTGTGATTCGCTTTTAGTTCAAGTATAGAGTGATGTGATGTGACGTATTCATATTATATAAAATGTATTTATCTCACCAGATGATGGAAAGCTATTCCATGGTTCTGGGGCCGGAGTGCGGTTTGGCCCAACTTGTACAATGGGTAAGTGGTTCTGTGTTGTCTTTTAATCACCAAACTCCTCTGAGGACTTTCTCTGTTAGAGTTCCTTTTTTATTTTTACATAGGACAATATAACAGTTGTAAATAATTCATATTTAAAGTTGCCATTTCGCACATTTATGCCCTGTGAAGGCCTTTTGGGAATTTTTACTTTATACATTTCCCTATAATGTTTACCATTTACGTTTTCTCGTTCATTATTTTTTCCCATTCTAGAATATTTCTTCAGCCTGTAGTCTCCAATTCCATACTTGAAATAATTCCTGTGAAGTTTAAGTCAAAGAAGACAATAATCTATACAACCCCATCTTCTATTGTTCCCGAGAATGTGGAAATCATTATTGATACTGCCGATAAACTCGTTTCTGTAAATGTCCTTTAACCTTTTAGGGCATCTTCTTCAATATCTTCTCCACCCCCACCCCACCCTCCCTGTTGCTCAATTAATCAGGTGACACTATGGGCTGTGGTATCTACTTTCCTCCTGACTACGACAGTGAGGTGGATGCCCTCAGCAACGATGAAGAGGAGGAGGAAGGGAGGGCAGCTGAGGATCCAGAAGATGGAGATGAAGATGAATTTGGTCAAGTGGGACATGGGTGGTCAGACTCAGATGATGAAGTAGATGCTTTCTACAAACCACCGAAGCGACACCAGCACAAAGGCAAAGGAACGCGAGTCACAGTGAGTGCTTTGGAGAAATCTCTGTACTGTCTCTGTCAAATCCTGTCGTAAGAGATAGGAATTTTTACTTTTTAAAATCTCATTCCCATGTAAAAGAGCCCGTGTCCACTCTCGCCCACTGCACAGTGCCAGGCTTACTCAAAATCCGTAACACTCTGTGCTATAAGTGGATGTCTCCCTTTGCAAAATAACGCTGTCTGCCTCTTTTATTTGTTGTTTCCATGAGTCCTGGAGTAGACGAGATGTCAAGCATTATTTTCATTTTTTAGATTTTTGAAATTGGTCCAGTGATTTTTATGAAGTTGGTATTTTCCTTCGTCATTTCTTGACTCAAACTTAATGAAATATATGTGTTTTCAGAAACAACAGAATGATTTATTTATGATATCATGGGTAGAAAAGTATTGTCGACGTGAGTGAACATTCTATGCAAAATAGTCAAGTGAAAGGAATGGCGAAAGTATAGATCTAGGGAATGGGAGTGAGTGAATGAGGCTTTTCTTTTTATTTTTGATGCCAGTTTCTTTTGCGTTGTTTTGTTGTTGGGTAATAACAGTCTTCACTTTCAGTTACTATTATTTGCACATTGACTGGCCGTCAGTTTTTCATGACGTTTTTAAAACGTCTAATCTGTGCAGAGTTATCCCTCTTCAGTCAGGTACTGTGGCAGAGCAGGTCTAAGTGGGAGTGGCTTATGCCTTGCAGATTCTTGTGACGTTTTGGTGTATTCCTTCTGTAATTAAAGGGAAACAACTTGACAGTCAATTTACAGGGATGGCTGTTGTAGTGTTTTCACTTCAAGAGAGGCATATAATGATTTAGATGGTTGAAACTGAACTCACAGAATTAAGGAAGACTTTGAAAAACCTAACATTTATGTTCATGAATCACGTGGATACATTTGAGAAATGGTTTCACAGCCCTTATATTTTTGTATACTACATAAGTATGATTTTGTTAAGTTAAAGGTTGGCAAAAACATTTTCGCATAGGTTGTTGTTATATTATGTCTTCTTCTTCTTCATCTTCTTCTCTTCCTTCTCCTCCTCCTCTTCTATCGTCATTGTGTTTATTATAGACAGACAGTGCTAACTAACATCTCCCATTCTCTAATCTAGCAGACTTGCTACATTCACAGGCTCTCGTTATTATTTTCTTGTTTAAGTCTTGGTGGGTGTCATTCCATACTGTCAGACTTGGGAGTTTAGTTTAAATTTAGTTTTTACCAAGACTTACTGGCAAAAAAGCTTTTACAGAACTTTAACGAAGCTCCCCTTTCCTTGAATGCAAAAAAAAGGATGAATGGCAAAGTGGGCCATACAGATAAATGCAAAGTGGGCAATACAAATAAAAGAACTTATCTCAAAGCAGACAGACACAAAAACGAATGAACACTTGACATATCTGTCTTCAAGGGTTTAAAGCAATTGAGAAGTAGAACAGGAAAAGTGCTCTTGTGCACTTCTTCATCTGCTTGTCTATTTTTTGCCCTTTCTATTTCCATTATGTAGTTTCCGTGTATCCTTCCGCCCCTTTCCCCCTCCTTTTTTTCTTTTCCTTGTTACTTCTTGTTTACTGACTAAACCCTTGATAGAAAGACAGAAATATTGAGCATTAGTTTGTTTTTTTGTTTGTCTACTTTGGGATAGCTTCTTATATATCTGTATTGCCCACTCTCCCCTTACCTTCAGTGTCCCAACGAAGTATTAAACTATCTCTTCCCCACATTTCAGGTGTTTTTCACCCGCAATGGCAAGTTGGTGGGCTACAGGGAAGTGGCCATCCCCAAAGGGGGGTTCTACCCATCTGTGGGTATGCTCAGTGCCAACGAGAAGGTGCGTGTGGACTTGAGACCCCTCACAGGGTAAATGGACTTGATTCTCATCCAGTGGAGAGGGAGGGACTGACACTTCCTTCAGCTTGTGCTTTTCAAGGAGTTTCCTGGACAAATCAGTGGTGTGTGATTTCTTTGGAGGAAAGTCAACAATGAGATATCCAGTCATTATCCGCCCAGATTGTGTGTACTATTTGTTGTAAGTGTTAATAGTGGATGTGTCTGTCTGTCGTTTCTTTGTTTAACGTCGATGCTTCGGTCCTGGATGCTTGCAGATCCGATATCGCCGACGAAGGATGTGTCTGATGCTGAAGTGGAATATCTTGTATGTGATGGTTTCATGACATAAAATGCTAATACTCCAGGTATCTTCAGATTGAATTTTATTTGGAATTTATAATGCTCTTATGAAACGTGGAATGGGTTTTATACACAGAGGAAGTTTTTTAAGTTTGTTTTTTTTAACTAGAAGTTTTATTAGCTTCCTGGTTAGCAGAAAGTATTCAAACTTTGTTTCCAGAATCTATTAGAGAAAGTCTTGATAGTATTTTGTCATGGAGAGAAAATAGTGAGTCCATCTTTCTCTGTTACCTTAACTAGAGAGACTAGTTACAGATTATTCCTGTACATTAACACAACCTTCGCCCCAGCAACCCAAAGTTGTGTAAATCTATATTTCAGATTACAGGCATGTCATGTCTGTTCTTTTCTACTTAAATTACCTTTTTTTTTTTAAAAATTCTGTTAGAGGTAGTCTTAAGAAAAATGAATTTAGCCAATACCAGCTGATGGCTGGGTTTCATTCCACTGGTTCCATCATTCTGATCATTCAACGGTTTTTCATTTGCTGAAAATCTGCCGAGTTTCCATTTCAGTTGGAGATTATAAAAAAATATATATAACCATATTTTCATGGCTTATGTCTCTGAAATGCCTTATAATGTACGATAGACACTGTAAATTCCTTTGAGAAAATGTTCACATCGACTGTGATTTTATTTTGGAGAGTGTTGAAGTGATATTGTGTTGTTTGGGAAATAGTGTATACGTTTTTTATGTATAGACAAAAGAAGAAGAATAGTGTTTGATAGAATTTGCCTCTGTGCTTTTCTGTAAATAATAATCTCTTTCAATAAAACGTTTTTATTTTAGATGAATTTGCTTCCTCCTTGTGAGAAAAGTTTTATTCTTGATATATTTTTCAGTATTTTTTTTAAATGATTTTATTTTTGTATATTAACTGTTGTGTTGTGTTTTATTCTCTTCGATTGAACATGTTCCCTTGGGACGAACTCTTTCTTACTGTTACCTGAAATTCTTTGAATATTCTATTACTATTGTTTTGGTTGTGTTGAAAGGGAATGGAGTTCATACTAAGCAGACTTGTTCTTTTTCTCTATTAACATTGGAGGTATGATTCTTCGTTATTTGGGGGGAGGGGTTCAGCTTGTTGAGCACAGCCTTATCATTAACCCTTCATACTCAAGGCTGTGTGTCAGGAATTATTTTCCTGTACAGAAAGCCCACACGTGCACAACTTTGCACAAAACCCTTGATTTTATCCTGTTTCTTTCCACCCGTGCTTACTTTGTGAGTAGTCTAGGGAAATACTGGGGTTTTTTTTTTTAAGTATTGAACATCACTATATCAAACAACGTCAGTCTATAGAATGTCATGAACAGTATTTGTTTTTTCCTTTTGTGGAATGAGTATGAGTGTTTAATATCTTCTTTAAACCTGAATCATGTCTCCTTTCCTCTTTCCTTTTTTCCTTCCTTTTTTTATGAGCTGGAAGCATTCAGAAAACAAAATATGCTTGTTATATGACATGAAATGACAACTCTCCTGCCGGTGCTGTAAATCTAACTTATTACACTTGATTGAAATGACAAACAGTGTTCTTGTTTCTTTGCACATAGAAAAACTGGTTAATATATTATTTACCTGACAATGGCTTTCATCTTGAACATGATTGAGTGAGATATGTGTTGCTTATATTAATCTTGCCTGAGGTCGGCCTGTGAACACTTCTTGTGTCCGCAGTCATTTTGAGAGTTTAAGGATGAAGAATATTCCTTGGATTGTCTTTTGTCCATTCAGAAGTGTTTTGTGAGGAAAAAACGCTTGTGCTGTAAAGGTGTGGGAATTTTATCACAAATTTCTGAGTAATTTGTTTGGGTTCATTGTTGCAGAGTGACTTGATTGCAGCACTTGTTGTTTCATTTCACGGTTGATGTCATATCAGCTGATTTACTTGACTGTGATTCTCCAGGGTCTGGAATGTTCATTACTAAAAGTACCAGGACTGATTCTCTACATTTACTTACAAAGTATGACTTTGTAACAACTTGTGGTGATGTTACGCTACAAAGTGGTAAATACAAATTGTGATGTTACACTAATAGTTCTCACATTCTGGCAATATGCGGAAAATTACTAAAACTAAAAATGTCGTACCCTTTTTTAAAAACCAAGCTTTTGGCAGGCAAATATTTTTGTTAATTACTGGATTGTTTTCATAGAACTTTAACAACAAAGATCGGTTGATTTGTGATTTCTGTGTGAAATGCTTCAGTCAGTTCAGTATTTAGAGTATATCTGGATGGTGCTTGTTGCCACTGTGGAAATAGAATTGAAGGTGATTTCTTAACTCATTCCATACGGGGTGATTTTACCAATACAACGCAGCTAAAATTTGTGGCAAAAAATTGTTGCACGTATCCTTGTATATAAGGGCTCTACACAGTCAAAGATAGTGACAGAGAGTGCGGCTATTTGTATTGTACGGAATTAGCGGTGACGCAGAGTGCGGCGATTCAGATGAAATGAGTTAAGAATCAAAATTGTTCTAAGCTAATGAATTGATATGGATTCACTCTGAAATACAGAACTGAGACTGGAGATTTTTGGAATGAAACATTTTCCTCATAGATTTTTTTTGTAACATAAAACTAGATTTTTTTTCTTCACCAATAATGTGGCCATTGATTTCATTAAATTGCAGCAAACATGTGACCTCAGTATGTTTCTTGATGAGGAAGTAAATGGCAAATTACTTTGAATACATTTACATATGTTTCACAGTCCTGTGCGAACTATAGATAAATGTGTTTCGGTTCACTTTTTCTTTGTAGTGTGATAGTTCCAAATTGTTTAGGAAGGATGAGGTAGAAAGTTTCTGACAAGGAGTTGTGTTGTTCAGTTCATTAGGATTCAGACTTAAGCTCTTGAGTGTAATTTCTAATAATATATTTATTCTTATATATATGTTTTCTTTTTTCTTTTCACAAATGTAATTTTATTTTGTAAAGGTGCACTCCCACTATACAGGAAAGAGTGGCTTAGTCTGAAATTGTGTTCGCAATGTGAATATATGTATTTATGTATGAACTGCTTTCTGTTCTACACAAACTAATATTAACTTGAAACATCAGTCAGTCAGAATAAGATCTCATACTAGAGAAGGCCTTTTGTTTGTTGATGCAAATTCTCCATGGATCTCTCTTTTCATAATATTCTGGTTGGAGCATTGTAAGCTCAGACTGAGCATCAAAGTAAAACAAACAAAAAAAAGCTTTAAATGTTTTTGTAATAAATATAGATCTACTGAAAGTTGGAAAAGGAAAAAACAATCAAATTGTGTCAGCTTTAGTTATGTGTGATTGTGATCATATGAAAAAAACATCCAATGCTGTTCAACAGCGATGGTGAACACGTGAAAAAACATCCAATGCTGTTCAACAGCGATGGTGAACACGTGAAAAAAACATCCAATGCTGTTCAACAGCGACACAGAGATTCCTGATGAGTAAAGGCCATGCTGTTTAGTGGGAGGATGTCGCTGTACTTAGCTTTTATCTTTGTTTGGCTTTACTTCTTCTTCCTCATCCCTGTACTGATGTGCTTCACTTTGTTCTATTTAATGTTTAGTGCAGTATATGTGTGCAACTCACAGTGACTGTCCGGTATGAACTTACCTTTGTATATTCTTAGACTTTTTTTTTATGTCCACTATTGCTACTGCTTTATCACCGGATGTGTAAAAATCTTAGGAAGGGAAATTGCCAAGAGAGATTAGCTTGTGGTTATCAATTTTTTTTTTTATTATTTTTTTTAAGAGAGTGGTCAAACATTTTCATTTTCTTATCAATAGAATGTCTTTTTTTTTTTTTTTGTCCTTTGTAATTATTCTCCAAGTTACAGGAAAGAAAAGGTAACTTTACTGAAATGTTTGAGATTTTAAAAAAAATTGTGGTAATCCTGTATCAATGAACCAAGTTAAGCCTCCTTTTTTATACCAAGCATATTTTAGCAAAATTCCAAGAAATAGAATTCCAAGTTTTTTTTAGAGATTTTCAAAATGTTCCTCTCTTGATAGGTTATGAGTGATGGATCAATGATTTCCAACTTCCTTGATCCTGGGCAAATTTTTGCTGTTCCTTCAAGGTGTGTCCCATCCACATGTCTCTCGTGGTCTCCTCTGTGTCAAGTTCTTTCTGGGTTCCATAGCAACAACTGTCTTGCAACTTTGTTCACTAGTGCCATCTGTGTTGTCCTATTTCTTCCTGTATTTGTCTTTGTTATGTCTTTTCCCACAGCTCTTCATTTATGACCTCTTAGAGATAAGCACAGAAGAAAAAAAAAGGTTTCATAACGTGCTATTTAAAATAAATTTCTCAAATTAAATGGCAAATCGAAAGATGTTTCTTGTGTCAATTGAATCACATTGTCCAAGACACATTATATTGAATGTGTTCTCAGAAAATTAAAAGGACACAAAGATTGATGGAAACAACACCTTTTCACATTCCATCTGTATTTTTGTTTTTTATTTAAATTTTTAGTTGAAATTCAGTGTCTTTTTATACATTATGTTTCTGGGTTTCGTTTATAATTATCAGGACAGAAAAACAACGAACGAGAATATTTTTTTTTTATTTTGCACATTCTTGAAAGAGGGCTGCTTGAATTGATGTCATATTTGGTGACATTTAGATGTCTCTTCATATACTAACTGTTTCACTGTTATTATCATATTGTAAATAACTTTTCTTTTAGATAATTCTGTCTTATACGTGAGTCATCAGTTTTGCTGTATATATACGATGTAAGTCTTGAAGAAAAGATCCAAAGTTAAAACATGTTTGTTTTTTCACTTAATTCATGTCTCGTTTAAGATGCACACATTTTTTTTTAGTGGGGTGGGGTGCCAATGAAGTTGTGACACTTTACTTACATGTTTTTATTGGTAATCATCATAATTATGTGATTTTATTCAATGCTTTATGAGTCTGGAATCATGAAAGTGCTTGGAACCAGAGGCTCATGCGGATGGCACCAGGTCTCGCTGACAGGATGACGTGGACAATGAGTATCCACAGCCGCTGCATTGTCTGGAACTCCCATGACATTTTGATAAGGCGAGAATCCTCCTTGTATTTTGAAGGTGGTTTTGCTTCTCATTCTTACTTTATTTCATTCTCGCCCTCTGCTTGATTATAAAACATGCTGAAATTATGAACATACATTTTTTTTTTATATACTTATTGTAAAGCAACTTAAAGATTTTTTTCTTTTTTTTTTTTAACTTATTGTATTCAACTTCGATTTTTTTTTTTTTTTTTTTTTAAATTGATGTTTCAGGTATGTTGTAGGGCAAGTCCTGATCTTTCAACTATTCACTGTGTGGCTATTCACTCAGTAACTGATATGTTGGCACTTCTTGTATAGAGCCTGAATGTCCTATTTTCGTCTTGTGGCTCACAGTGTCATATAAATCTTCTCTTTCAGGTTACTGAAAACCCTTTCCTACCAAAAAGTTAAGCAAAAGTCAAGTTCCTTCAAGGCCTATGCATCCCATAGAGCCGAAGCTTATCTCAGTTCAGTAGCGTTAAGCAGAACGGATGATTTATTACATCACCTCCTAGACAGGACGCTAGTCTGTCATAGGGTTACTTCCCCAGTTAAATATTCTGGTATCTAATTCACACCTGGGTGGGGAGAGGAAAAACATCGTAAAGTGTCTTTCCCACGGACACAACACGGTCACCTGCAGTTGAACTGGACCCTCAGATTGGGAATCGACCAACTATTAAGCCACACTGGATTAGTGAAAAATCTATTCGCTTTTTGTTAAAGCAACAGCACAGCCTGACTTAGGCTCAACATGTGGGTTTGTCATGACTGTAATAGTGGCCCTGGCTTTGTACCTCTGAGGCTCAGCTGAGCTGGGGCGGGGAAGAAAATCTGATTTTGTAACTTTGTTCCGAGGAAAACCAGGCGTTTTCTGTCAAACAGTTCATATATTATTTTATTTGTACATATATTTTTTTCTGTGATCATGTTGAAGTATGGAATATCAAAATGGGTTCACTCAGTAAGTTACTTTCTCCCCGAGTGAAGGTAAATACATTTTATAAAATTTGTTTGTATTTTTACCTGCCTACTACACCTGAAATTGTGGACGTTTTTCATGATGGTGTGTTGTTTCAAGGTAAAACAAAAATGTGTCGACTTTATCGTACAAAGTCTGTGCTAAGTATGCTTTTTTTTTTTTTTGCAGATGGGGAGAGGAGGAAAAGGGGAAGACTTTATCTTGGATAGTTGGATCTGGTAGTTGGAAGTGGTTTGGCTGTGATAGGGTTCTCAAAAACCACGTTGTTCAAGATAAGAACAGCCGATAATATGTTGCTAGGCTGATTTACATGAGATTTTTCTTGCCTGGAAGAACAGTATTAATTACTGCTAGCTACGAAATATGTATTGGAATTCTTAGGACCTTTAGGGGTAGGCCCTATAGGCGCATTTGGAAAACGAGGAAAAAGATAAGGAAAGTTTGAAAAAGCACGCATGGAGTAAAGAAAAAAGACGAAAGAAAGTGAAACATTATGATCCCGACTGTTTTGTGTCTTGTGACTCCTTATGAAATGACGATGCATTCTATTTGTTGGAGATGTTTGTGAGTGTGTGAGGATCAGCCTGTACATAAAAATTATCTAGTTAGCACTGGGTTGCAGCCACAGTTTTGTGTGGTAAAAGTAAAATAAATTCTGACATGATTCGCTCACCACTGATTCCTTCGTCAAGTCTGTACATTGAAGTAATACGTTGTAAACTGGACAGACAATTACATAGGAGTGGTATCAATACATGGAAGGTGCTAGTTTTTGTCCGTGGGGAGGAATGGCGTTTGGATGCAGTGCTAGTGTGATCATGTAGGAGGACACTGAGGTAAGAAAAGTCTTTCCTGCTGTGAATTTTTGTGTGAAATCATCATAGAAAATGAATGCAAAGTATATTCCTTGCTGATCCATCCATGAGCTTGTGTGGGTGTATAATTTCTTTTTTCTCTTCTTAATGGATCTCTGGACCAATGTTTGTTCAAATGATGATCTGCCACAAATGGACGTGAAAATAATGTAGACATCTCTGATAGTGGGCAAAGTATTGCAGTGTTATTTGTAATATATATGTGGGAAATTCTGCTCCAGTGGAAGTTCTAGGCATCGTTACAAGATGTTTATGAGTCAGAGTTAGGAAATGATTCTTTTGACAAGACATTTAGAAATCATCCTTATTTGCTTGCTCCATTTTTTTTTAAAATTGGAGGCCTACTTTAAAACAAAGTTTGCAGCTGTTATAGATGCAAAACCAAATCAGCACTCAGCTAGAGAAATGAAAGTAATTTGCTTTAAGCGTGTATATAATGGGGAGGTTCCAACAGGTTACCATTCTTTACTGTTCTGCTGGGTCATTGGGTGCAGGAGTCTTTCACGACTGTGTAATAATGCTTACAAATTGTCAATCATCTTTTCTGGTTTGGTCTTTCTTATTTTTCCTTTTATATTTACAGTGCGAACACCTATATTATTGTACACATGCTTTATAAATTATAGAAATAGAATGCTTTGTATATGTAAGCATGTGTGTGTGTGTGCATTCTGGTAGCAGTAATAGTAGTAGCTCAGTGGTGTACCAATGATTTCTATTTAAATTCGTTTCTACCTCTCAGATTTTGTTTCTGGTTTTGTGAATGCGTATCCCAGGTGTACTCTTTTTTTTTTTTTTTTTTAGGGATTTCTTTTAAAAGATAAAACAAATTTGTTTTTAAAGAATAGCAATAACTATAAGATTATTGTTACTAAACAAAAGAAAAAAGATGAAAAAAAAACAAAAAGTGAAACCTATAGTATTAAACTTCAAAACTTCAAAAGCTGTTACAAAAGTATTTTTGTATTTTTGATGCACGTTACAAGAACGTACAGATTTTATTGATGATGTCTGGTGTTACTCTGATACACATGTGTTTGATTTTCTTAGTTTGAGGCCCATTCTGCGTGCTGGAATGTCCTCGTATTTCTTGTTTCTTGAAATGCATTATGTATGTGATTAAATCTATCATGTGATTAGAAAGGTGTGTGACCTGTCATAGTCTCATGCTGGCTTGAGTTTCACACAGAGCTGTGTGACGGATTGCCACATGGATTTTATGCAACAGAAAAGATATTAAACAACAACAACAAAAATTAATGGTTATGTCTTTTTTTCTTCTTCCCTGTTTGTTGATTTTACTTGATTTCTTTGTTTAGCGTTGGTTTTCCAGTCCTGTTCCTGTCAGGTCTGATATCGTAGATCGACTTTGTTTGTTTGCACCAGATGTTTGAAAAAAAATGTTTCATCAGCGGTAGTACAGAGTTGAGAGGAATGCCGGCATTATTACACGGACTTGAATTTCAAGCAAAATGGGTTGGCACGATGCCCTGTTTCTAACTATAACTCTTCTTAGACTCGATCCAATGTAGGAATGAATGTTACACGTCTTTTCTGAGGCTTGATCAAATGTGGGAATGCTACACATCTTTTCTTGGGCTTGATCAAATGTGGGAATGCTACACATCTTTTCTTGGGCTTGATCAAATGTAGGAATGCTACACATCTTTTCTTGGGCTTGATCAAATGTGGGAATGCTACACATCTTTTCTTGGGCTTGATCAAAGTTGGGAATGCTACACATCTTTTCTTGGGCTTGATCAAATGTGGGAATTGTACACATCATTTCTGAAGCTTGATCAAATGTGGGAATGCTACACATCTTTTCTTGGGCTTGATCAAATGTGGGAATGCTACACATCTTTTCTTG
>JBDFRD010592596.1:4553-16707 GCA_039654405.1 Bullina lineata | reverse complement strand
TAATTCTGAAAAAAATATGGATATGTTCACAGACATGCGTTCTCGGGCGTGGGCATACTTAAAATTGTGAAATAAAGCAAAATAATTGTACATGTTCTTTTTATTTTTAAGGCCTAATATTGTCGGGTTTCATTTTATGCATTTCCCCCGACATCATTCTGCAGTGAGAGCACCATATCACACCAAACACGTCTTGGACAAATCCAGCGGTCTATTCTAGCCTACTCTGCGCAATCAACTCTCTTTGTAATTTACAGTGCGCTTGCAAATTTTTGTCTTTAATTCCCCAAGCAACGACGACGAAGCGGTGTCCTATTTCTTCTTTGAAGGGAAGTCATTAACTGATTACACAGGAGTGCATCTTTCTGTCACTTAGATGCTTTTAAACAAAAACGATGTCGATTCCATGGCATTTATTGCTTCCATTGAAAAACATTGAGCACAATATTGAAGAACAGGAACATCTCCATGCAAACAAAAATGAGAACAATGACATCATATGGCTGGTCTGTCCTCTTGTGCTCAGAAATAAAGAAAGACAAAGAGAATGCGTGCCTACCTACGTGCGAGTATTTATGCGTGTGTGTGTGTGTGTGTGTGTTTGTATTTGAAAGAGTGTCGGAAGCTGCATGTTTGAGACAGGCTTTGAGTTTAGTTTTCTCTTTGAACTATACTGCACCATAACGCAGTGCATGAAGTCTTCGTACTTACGTGTCTTATTCACAGCTGAAGAGTCATGGCAGAATCGGGGGGAAAAGCCAAAGTATCCATTGTTGGAAGGTTTGCTTTTGCTTACAAAAAATTGCTTTTATTATCAGTAGTACTAGTGGCAGTGGTAGTGCATGTAGTGGGAGTGGTGGTTGTGGTGCTGGTGGTGGCGGTGGCGGTGGAAGTTGTGATGGTGGTGGTGGCAGCAGCGGCAGCAGAGGGGGTGACGATGGTAGTGGTTGTGGTGGTAGTGATGGCAATAATGATGGTGGTGGTAGTAGTAGCAGCAGCAGCAGCAGCAGTCTTGCGATGATGGTGATGATGATGATGATGATGATGATGATTTAATAAATCAAATTAGCTTTATTTGTATTGTTTTTAATTGCTAGGTTTTCTTATCACATGTTGAGGAAACATTTTGAATCTCCCTGAAAATAAGATTGTGCTAGTGCAAAGATTTAAGTACATGTATTAACCTTATATGTCTAAGTGAGTAAAAAATGTTGACCATCTAGCTGAATAGTTCACAGCCTCACAGATTGATGTTTAAAATAAAATGCAATATGAATCAGTCGATTGCCCTATAAATCAAGTTGATCTGATAAATTTTACAAAAGATTCATATTTTTATAGGTAATGCACAAGAGAAGAAATCGAATGATGATTAATACGGAGTTTACAAATATGGTCGAAGAACTAACAGTAAATGCAAAAAAAAACTGAATGAAAGCCGCAGAGAAAAATTATTGAAGTATCTTTGAGAGAAATCAGTGACAGTGAAAACAAATACAGTGAGAGATGTTATCATAACATGTTATTTTTTTTTCTTTTGATATTCTCTAGTGGATTAATTGGCCAGTTTTGGGCTATGATATTTGCTGGTGGAGGTCACAAAGTCACCATCTTTGACATCTATCCCGAGCAAGTAAGGATTGTGTTTTTTGCTATATGAATATTTTACTTTTATTTTTATGCTCATGGGAGCATTGTATACTTGTTTTTAGTTTATGTCAAATTTGTGCGACTGCCTTTAGGCCACAGATTTATTGTGTACTTGCTTTTAGGCCACAGATTTATTGTACACCTGTTTTAGACTCTTATAAGTATTGTGGAATTGTTTCTGGGCCTCACTTAAGTATCCTTTACCTATTTTTAGGCCACATATGAGTATGTTGCAACTGTCATTGTCATAGATCACTTTTCAAACAGATTACTACTGTGTTGATGGATTCTCATTCTTATTTCTACCTCTTTCTCTCTCTCTCTTTTTTCATTGTCTTTCTGTCTCGCTCTTTTTTTCCATCTCTCTCTCCCTTTTTCTCTGTCTTTCTCTCTCTTTCTCTCTCTCTCTCTGTAATGATTTCCTTGCTTCTACAATCCTGCTTCCAAGATCCTATCCCTCCTACTCAAAATATAAAATATACTTCAGTAGACTCTGATCAACTACTACACTGACACAGTTCAACCTGAATTCATTTTCAAACTGTCTCGCTCTATTGTAAAATGGGAGCTGCCAAGAAGCAAAGCCAGTCAAAAAAGTTACTTTTGTCTCGCTCTATTCAAGGTATCAAAAGCTCTGGAAAATGTCAAGGTCAAGTTGTCTCAGTACGAAAAGGAAGGCTGTCTCCGAGGAACATCATCAGCCCAAGAACAGATCAAGTTGATCTCTGGAAGCAGTAACCTGGAGGAGTGTATGCAAGGAGCTGACTATGTGCAGGTATCATGCAGCTGTTTATTTAATAAATACAAACAAGTGCATGAAAGCAGCAGGGAAGCTGACAAATGCAAAGTGGTAAACATAATGAAAAGAAGTTATCCTGATACATATCCTATTCAGGATACCTTCTTTTGATTGTGGTCACCAGCTGTTTGTTTAGTTTGCAGGATTTTGTTTAAAGACAAGAAACAACTCAGTTGATTTGTATGAGCGCTGGATTTGAATTACAGCAGGACTTCTTTACTGTTCTTGTTCTTTTTTTGCTTTGTTTCATAATTACAGCAAAGCCATAGGATCCTATTTTCATTCTGTATCTTATGTTAAAACTGAAGACAAACACAGTTTAAACAGCCGTGCTTAGTAAGTAAAGCAGGCTGCTGTGAAGTAAAACTCAATAATAAATGATACAGTCTGAAGATTTAATAGACTAAATTTTACAATATGGGACCTAATTTGTATTGTAATGTCCATTGTATGTGAAGTTCATTAACACTGCATAAATCAGTCTTTTGTCATTCATTATTGAGCCACACACCATGGAATAATCAATTATTTTAATACTACATCAAAGTGTCATTCAAGATGTCATGTAAGCCTGTATTTTCAATTATTCTGGAACCCTTTGATTATGTCAGTATCTGTGTCATACATTATATATGCAAAATAATATTTAAATTTATTTTAAATGGAAAGAACATTGTTCAATTCAGCTTTTTCTTAAGCTTTGAGACAAACAAACCCCACCTGTATGATTTGGGTTGTCCGAAAAAAATTTTTATTCATATTTCTCAGTTATCTTTTGCTTTTTAATGTGAAATGTAGAAGCTAAGGAGTTCTGTGACACCAGTTTCATATAATCCTTTCTCGTCAGGAATGTGTTCCAGAGTCGGTAGAGCTGAAGCAAAAGGTTTTTGAGCAGATGGACCGCCACATGAATGACAAGATGATTGTAGCTACCTCCAGCAGCTGCCTGGGTGTGTCTCAGTTTGCGTCCGGCTTGCAGCATCGACATCGAACGTTAGTGGCTCATCCGGTGGGTTGTAGGCCGACTGTAAGTAAGTTCCTTCAAGGCCAATGAGGCCCATAGAGCTAGAGCTTATCCCGGTTTCGGTAATGTGAAGCAGAGCAGATGATATTAAAACTTCATCTCTTAGACAGGACGCTAGTCTGTCGTAGGTTTACTTCCCCAGCAGAATATGCCAGTACCCAATTCGCATCTGGGCGGGGAGAGGAAAAATGGTGTAAAAGTAAAATGTCTTTCCCAAGGACCCAACATTGTAACCTCCCGGATTCAAACCCTGGACCCTTGGATTAGGAGTCCAACTCTCGAACCATTCAGTCACGGCGCTACATAGGCAGATTCTGTAATTGACTTGTTGTTGCTTCCAGATGCTAAAGAACAATAAAATTGTTCCATAAGTGGATGTCAAGCACTTCATTATGTTTAATGTTGCTTACATCATTGATGTTAGGGTGTTGCAGTGATAGAAACTTGGGGTTGACTTGACATGATTTCTTTATTTAACATCAGTTTCCAGTTCTGTTATTGTTAGGTCTGATATCGCAGACAGAGCGTGTCTGTGATGCTCTTTTTTTTTTTTTTCGCTTTTTTTTTTCATTTGTTCAAGGGTCATATATCTTGCATATATCAGAACCTTGAAATACACAACTTTATAGATTCAATTGTACAGTGCTTCACACTTTTTCTTCGTGCACTTGTATTATAGATTTTTAAAAATATTTTTTGTTTTTATTTCCCCTTTCCTTATTCTGTTCCCTATACTATTTCTTGCAACAAATCATCAGGTCAATCCGCCTTACTTCATTCCTTTGGTGGAAATTGTGCCTGGCCCCTGGACTTGCCCTGAAGTTACCAGCCGGACAAGAGAGATTATGGAAGGTGTGGGCCAGTCTCCAGTGACGCTGAGCAGGGAAGTGCCTGGGTTTGCCCTCAACCGAATCCAATATTCTATCATCAACGAATGCTGGTCTATGTACAAGGTGAAAAAGCTTCTTCATTATTTTGATTAGGATATAAATTCTAACTGGCATTGTGGCTGAATGGTGTGGATGCCTGATTTGTAACAATAACATTGTCAATTTATCTCACTAAGGCCTTCGCCCTGCCGATGTCTACACCCATAGACTACAGATTTTAGGTTGTTGTTGTTGTTTTAATCGTATAAAATTCACACTTCATGCTGGCTAAATGAATTTCAGCGCATGAATATTGTGTTTAATTCTTTACAATCCTTTTTTCAAAATAGCAAAATATTGCATACTTTCGGAGGTATTGAAATTGAAAAAGGTCATACTCTACATTAGGCCTCAGTGCAGTATGGGCTGACTGAGTATACTGGACATTAGGCCTCAGTGCAGTATGGGCTGACTGAGTATACTGGACATTAGGCCTCAGTGCAGTATGGGCTTACTGAGTATAGACTCGACATTAGGCCTCAGTACAGTATAGGCTGACTGAGTATACTCTGTGTTGGGCCTCAGTGACTTAAACGACAGGGAATTATCTTCCCAGACCCAGTGTTGTGTCCTGAGAAAAGATGATACCTTTTCTTCTCTCCACTTCCAGGTGCTGTGAGTGTTAGTACATTGATTGTCTTGTTACACACTTTTGAATGTGAGGAAACAATCAGCTGCTTAGACCTTACCTTCTTTATGCAAAGAAATCCTCTAACCTTTAACTCTTTGAGTACCAATAAACGATATATCGGTTCGTGAATAAAATCACAATTTTTTTTTAACTTCCGAATATTTTAAAGCTACTAGGAGTGTAATAATACATGAATTTTCTAATACAATAAGCCCACTCATTTCCAAACACACAGATAGTTTATGTGGGTTAGTGTTGGTACTTTGACTGTAAACAGGGTTTACATTGAATCACTGTAAATCATTGAGGGTGTCACTGAAATCTGGTATAAAAAGGAAAATATCTGGTATATGAAGAGTTATATACGGGTATATCCCTTTCAAATTTTTTCAGAACTTCTATGCTCATTGAATAGATTATGATTTTTTATGTGGGATTCAACCACAGAATCTGTCTATAAGTGGATGCTTCACTTCATCGTTGCATTGGCATTCAGTTTCAACTGTAAAATTTGTTTGAACAGGAGTTGATTTTATATCACAATCTTTTCATGATATTCTTGTTAATTGTGTTTTACTTTATCTTTCTATTGGCGAAGTATAATAAGTAAAACAGTAATGTTCCTTTGTCACCTAAAAGAGGCAACGTATATCCTGGTTCCAACAGTGTGAAGTGGAACACATGTGGATGATCTCCTCTTTTTTGTCAGGACTTTCATAATTGTCATGTATCTTTTCCAAGGATACAATAAAGTCAATGTCAGGATTTGAACCCAGGACCCATTGTGCCACCTGGATGAACTACAGTCCAACACGTATTCGTCAAACTCCGTGGGTCGAGAAAAATTGTTCGAGGAATACATGAAACGCCACTTTGTCAAGGGAGACAACAAAAATGACTAAAAACCAGAGAGTGGAGAAAGAATTTTGCATGGAAAAGGAAAGGCAGTAAAAGTTAATTGCATCTCAATCTCAATCATATCGGCTACCTCAGGCCTAAGTCTAATTTAGGGACGTTAATGCACACTTTGTTTTTGGAAGTTAGCGATTGGCCTTTGAATTGTTAGTCTGAATTGCGAAACGTATAGTTGGATGGGATGGAATGACAGAGGCGCAATTAGGCTAGCGGGTGGTGATTTGAGATTTCATTCAACACCTTGGCTGGATGGGCAAAAATGGGGGGGAAGGGATTAACAGCAAAATTAAATTGTGATAAAGCTGCCTTTCACGCACCAGTGACTTTTATTACATTCACAGTCGCACGCCTCACAGGTTATAGACTGGGCAAGAGGCTGGAATTGGCAGGGGGTTACGCAATGTAGGCAATAAATTGCCGCAAGCTACAATATACACAATGACTTTACGTTCGCAAATATTATTAGATGTACATGCCTGATTTCATGACTTTCGAAACATCTGGCAGACTGCACTGCTCAATGATTTGATTTTTTTTCTGCCTTGAAGAGACATAGTGAAACAGGAAGTTTCTTGATGTACTGGTCAGTCAGTAGATTTTGTTAGAGGAATCCGTAAAAAGGCTCGACGAATGCGTAAACTAAATACAAAGAAAACAAAGGAAAAACATTGGGATAACAGGGTTTTTTTAGGGAATCCGTGAGTTCAACAAATACATGTTGACTGTATGTTCAAGCTTTAATGGCCCCTTAGTTTGAGATTTTGTGAAAATTGAAAAGAAATGCCACATTTAGTCTTGAAGGATCTTCCTGGATTCTGGTTCAAGATGTACTTTTGAATCAGCAAGTTGAAGAGTTCCATTTAAATGTTTATTGAGTTGGAACATTTGTAACAGTAACATTGTTTGGTGTTTTCTCAGTCTGGTGGAGAAAGAATACCCTGCCAGCTTAGATGTTCTGACTTTGTTGTTTCTGAAAACCCATAAATGAACTCATACATTTTAATTCCACGTTTACTTTGTATAACTTGCATGTTCTGTATACTACCTGTTGTTTTGTACTGCACTTTAGGATGGGTTACTCAGTGCTGAAGACATTGACAAAGTCATGACGGACGGCTTGGGGCCTCGCTATGCTTTCCTTGGACCCTTAGAGACAATGCACCTCAATGCAGATGGTGAGAATGTGTTAGTCAAATTGCAAAATCCTGTTTTTAAAATAATTTTTACTCTTTAGCATTGTCAGGAGCCCCAGTTTTAGCTGAATAAAATGAAGGGCCTGAGTTCCATACATGTACTAAGCACAAAGCTGTAGAAGATTTAGAACACATTCAAACTACTCCCCCCTGCTGAACAATGTACATGTATAGGATTCAATGAGTCACAGCATGAACATTTTCTTGCAAGTTTCTCTGTAGCTCATCATTTAAACAAAGCAAGACTATATTACACAAGTAGTTGTCACCTATGTACTGTCTCATATCAGTATACAATGTGAAACCTAAGTAAAAGTACAGCCCTTCTCCGGCCTCACTTGTGTACACTCTAAGAAACAAAAGAAATTATGAGCAAGCTTGAAAGTACGTGTAGCTCAGATACCCTCATGTAACAGAAAGGACATTTTTTTAGACATATATATATATATACATGTATTCCCTTTTACCTCCAAATTTCTGATGAAAAGAAGTTTCTGATATTTGTATGACAGCTCATGATCACAAACAATCATTCAGATCTGATCTTACAAAGTGTGGTTGAATAGTTAGAAGTATTGGATCACAATTTGAGGGTCCATGGTTTGACTCTGACTTGTATTTTGTGAAAGACTGCTTACACTATTTTTCCCCACCTCCATTAATATGAAACTGGGTCCTGATGATTTGTGTTGGGGAAGGAAACCTATAAGAGACTGGTGTCCTGGCAAGAAGACGATTTTAAAAATTATATTCTTCACTTCATGCTGTTAAATATTGATACTGGGGCAAGCTCATGCTCTAAGGGCTTTATAGTTTTAGCTGAATAAAATGAAGGGTGTGGACACCACACATAAACTAAATACAAAGCTGTGAGAGAACACATTCAAACTATTTCCCCGTGCTGATCAATGTATCCGAGTCATGGAGTCCCAGCGTGAATATTTTCTTGCAAGTTTTTCTGCAGCTTATCATTAAGAAAGAGCGAGAATATTTTACACTTTAAGCTCTGGCTCTGTGGGCCTTACAGGATTTCAAGTGACGCAGAAATGCATAATGTGTTTTTGTGAATCTGATTTCTTTTTTGTTAACCCAATTTGTTATCATTCCAGGTATTGTGGATTATTGCAAACGTTACGGCCAAGGGGCTTACAATGTGTGTACCACTCTGACTCCACCACCGATCATGTACGATCTTCCAACAGCCGAGAAAGTGCAAGAGGAGATGGCAAAAGGGATTCCTGTGGATAAAATCTCTGAGCGCCGAATGTGGCGTGATGAAAGACTAGCAGCCTTGTCAGCTCTAAAGAGGCAGCTCAAAGAAAAAACTGATTAAAGCATTTTTCGCTAAAAACTTTAGATATCATATATTGTTACATTGTGTTAAATGAGATTGATGAACTATAAAGAAAAATAATAAACAGTCAGTTCAGACATTGTGGCTGCATAATCGTAATCATACAGTGTTTGAATATTTTGTGTTTTAACTGTGAGCTGACTGGATTTTACATGCAAAACTTATACTGGGATCACGTCCATTTATAAAACGCTTAGTGTATTTTTGTGTGTGGATTTGTTGCCAGTCATCGCAGGTAACTTACTGTATGGGAAGTTTAGAATGTAAACACAAAGCTAAGATGTTTGTTCTATGCAGGCAATGCCAAGGGTTCTACACCTCTAGTTCCTCTAGTTCCTAAGGTGTTGGGAAACTGGCCAAGATTTAGTCCCAAACAGGAGAGAGAATGAACATGATGAACCATATCTTGTTCAAAATTGGCAAATAATTAGGAATTATGAACTTTCAGTAGACCAGCATAGTCTGAATGAGATGATTAAGTATAACCTGTTCTGCTTACAGTCGTTAAAAATAGGATAAGCTCCAGTTCTTTGGCCTCAAGGAATTTTACTTACTTTTTCATAGCGTTTGGCGTTTGTAAAAAGCAAAAATGAATAGTGCAATACTTAGAAAGGTAGAGAAACAAACGTTGCATTTAAAAAACAATTAGATAAGCAATTTTACCTTGGGGGCATTTCTGATAAAACATATTTGTTGAAAATGCTCATTATTTGTGGTCTATCTCAGCTGTGTTTCTCCATGCTTTACCTGAGTAAAATGATGACAATTTACATTGAACAGAAATGTTTTCAGCCATGCATGGAAAATCCTATTGTTGACTGCCTTCACTTTTATGTGCACTTACAGTGATGATCTGTATGAGCTGTGATATTCCTTTGGATTCAGGATATTTGATTTTAATTAGTTTAAGCTGACAACATTTGTAATATGTTCATAACTAATAGATGAATGCTGGGTTAATAGGAGTATGTATTTTTGTGGTGGAGTGAGTGTGTATGAAGATGAAGACGATCCTAGACGATAAATAAAGCAGAAGATGTTGGAAGCCCCATCAACGAATGTGCTGCTGTGGCACTTAACCGCAACTGTTGGAGGAAAGTGGTACTCAACCTCGGAAGCGAGATGAAACTAGGATGATGATGAGTGTGTAAGTCTGAGGAGGTATGTGTCTCTCAATTGTTTGTTTTTACACCTGTGAAAGCAGAGCGTTTGTACTTAAGCCTTAGACTTAAAGTTGTGTATGGAAGAATTCAGTGAAGTGTTCACTTTTTATTCTTTTATTCATTTTCTTTCATTTTCTATTCAGATAACGAATTTGACTGTTATGTGTTAGGTTTATTGACATAAGGCAGTACGAATATTTTAGATCTGAAATCATTAACCAGATTACTCACTAATTAGACCAAGAATATACATTAATTCACAGAGAACGAAACGGTTTTTGTATTCTGTATTTAGAGTGGGTTGTAATTTTGAAAATGTAAAGAATATATTTTTATGAGACTTCACCAAAAATGCAGATTAAAAGCATAATTTTGTTTATTTTTCTTTTTATTTGTGCGCCATACCCATGCTAACTGTAAGATTAGGTTCGATGGCTCACTTGACACTGGACCAAGGGGTTTAGCGTTCCATTCCCTGTAGAATCCTAATTCATATCCTTAACTGGGGACCAAGCCTGGCATCTCATGAAAAGTCTGGCATCAAATCAATTTTCATATGAAAGTCAAACTTGAAGGTTTCATATGTTGGAACTGAAGTCAGTCATGAACTAGTCCCACTTCAGTCTCCTTTATATTAATGTTACTGCTTTTTCATCTTCTTTTTCTTTTTTAGCTACAACATTTAGGCGAGGATCTCTGTTTTTTTCCTCCTTATTTTTCAGATTCTCTCAGAATAACTTTGTCATTCTAGCAAGTTCAGATCAATGGTATGAAGTTGTGCAGAGAACTTTCTGTGTTATTTTACTTAGGCTTTATTCTTCTCTTTGTTCCAGGGCGTGAGTTTATTTATTCTATTCTTACCTGATCTGATCTCATTGATGAGACCGAATTTTTATTTTCCTTGTTGATTTTTTGAATCGGGCTTGATTAAATACAACATGGCCTATATTTGTTGCTACTTAGTTTGTATTTTTTTTCGTCAGATTTCCTGTCTGTTTGTTCTTTGTCAGTTTTCCTGCCTATTTGTTCTTTGTCAGTTTTCCTGCCTATTTGTTCTTTGTCAGTTTTCCTGTCTATTTGTTCTTTGTCAGTTTTGCTGTCTATTTGTTCTTTGTCCGTTTCTAATCTCTCTTAGTGTATTGCAAAATATTATTACAGATTTAATTATTGTCATAAAGGATTTCTTGTTGCAGATGTGATATGTTGTTTGTCTTGAAATACATACAATTAAAAACAATGCTATAAGCTTTATAAAGTAAATAAAACCAAAAGAATGAAAGATCTGTTGAAGTTTTTTTTCATCGTATCTTCCTTTATTTAACGAAATACTAGAAGCATTAAATATTTTTTTTACTTAAAATATGTTTTCACAACATTTATTTTTTATAGCAGATGTTGTTGATTCTTGTCAATTCCTTTAAAAAGTATTAATCCAACACCAGAAACATTAATTTTTTTTCTTTAAATATGTTTTCATGTTTACTTTTCAAAACGGATGTTTCTTGATTTTTTTTATCAATTCCTTAAGATAGAAAAACGTCATTAATCCAAGCCCAAAAGATGTTTGCTTTTTTAATGCCTGTAACATGCAACATGTCATACAAAAGAAGATTTTTGAGAATTCTCTGGGCATAGCTGCCTATGCAGGTACATAGCCAGGGGGGTAATTGATGTTGACACCTGCAGGGCAGGACGGGGTGGAGCAACATTTCCCTGCAGCAGGAGGAATCATGGTGCAGGTGGAGGGGAGGCCAGGGAACTCCAGACACCTGGAGGAAGGAACAGGTGATAAAGGTGAGCCAAGAAAGAAGGGAGAGGTGATAAAGGTAAGCCAAGAAAGAAGGGAGAGGTGATAAAGGTAAGCCAAGTAAGAAGGGAGAGGTGATAAAGGTGAGCCAAGAAAGAAGGGAGAGGTGATAAAGGTGAGTCAAGAAAGAAGGGAGAGGTGAGTTAAAGAAAGAAGGAACATGTGATAAAGATGAGTAAAGAAAGGAGGGAGAGGTGATAAAGGTGAAAGAAGGAACAGGTGATAAAGATGAGTAAAGAAAGAATGGAGACGTGATAAAAGTGAGTCAAGAAAGAAGGGAGAGGTGATAAAGGTGTGTCAAGAAAGAATGGAGAGGTGATAAAGGTGTGTCAAGACATAAAGGAAAGGTGAGTCAAGAAAGAAGGGAGAGATAAAGGGTGTGAAATGATCAACGGAAAGAAGATAAAATTGAAATCAAGAATGTAGAGATGGTACAACACTTTATAACGTCAGCTCTTAAAACTGAGATAAGGTCCCGTTCATTGCATCTTCGGAGAACTTGGCTAATTCGCCTGTGCCCAATTTCAGTCGTTATTTTTGTTTGGTTGTCTCGTGTCTTTTTAGTGAAGAAACCTACAGACTTGTGCACGTGGTCTTGTTAATGAACAAACTTACAGACTTGTGCACGTGGTCTTGTTAATGAACAAACTTACAGACTTGTGCACGTGGTCTTGTTAATGAACAAACTT
>JBDFRD010592595.1:0-28166 GCA_039654405.1 Bullina lineata | reverse complement strand
TCAGTGTGGGGATCAGTACCTACAGCTTTACATGGACATGTGCATCTTTGCTATCAATGTGGACAAGAGTCACATGGAGACCTCACTGAAAGAGGGCAACTTTGAGGCAGCAGCGGCGCGGCGTGGGGACATGGCCTCTATATGCTCCAAGCTGGCGTGCCTGGTCCACCACACTTCAAATAAAGTGGCCAAGATCTGTGCTCTCTCGGCTTTTGCTCTCAAGCCTTCAGAGAACGCCTTCAGCATCATAGGAGGCTTCTACGGCCAGGGCAATAACTGCTGTAACAAGTGCAGCAAGGACAAGAAGGTGGATCCAGGACAGATCAACCCTGCTACACTGTACGAGGTGGAGAGGCTACTCAACATGCTTCGGCCAGAGTATTTAAACCCGGAGAATACCTTCAGTAACATTCAGATTCTGTGCCGCAAGTTTTTGCAAGAGACTCTGACCAATGTTCAACAGAATCCTCATCTCAGCTCTCATCCTGTGGGCTCAAGTGTTGGCTCTACGACGCAAGTGGAAGGACCAGGGAAGAAGAAAAACTTCCCGGTGAATAAAAATGTTTTTGAAGCCATATCTCCACAAGATGTTCAAAACACGCAGATGTTGCTCAACAGAATGCGCCTTCAGAGCATTCAGAGTCAGCAAACCTCAAAGACAGTGCCAACTGTGATGAGGACTGGCCCTTCAGGGGATGGGAAGAGGCCAAACATCCTGCAGCACCAACCAGCCAAAGTAACGGGAATGACTGCAGACACGAGGCAACAACTCATCACCTTGAATCGTAACGCTTCTCTGAAAAACCTGCAAAGTAAGGTTGATGTGAAAGGACCGCAGGCCTTTCCGCCAAGACCTCAGACTGTTCCAAGGCAACCTCCCTTCCAGACGTATGCTCAGCAACAGAGTGCTCCAAATCAGCAGCAAGCTCAGGGAAAACAAACCATGACTGTGACCCAGATCATCCAGCAAGCACTCCAGCAGGATCCAAATGCTCTGAAGCGCCTCGTGCAGCAGGGCAACCCACACATGATGGACGCTATACTTAAACTGATGAACAAAACCAATTCTCAGTCTTCAACTCCGCAGACTTCTCAGCCAAGTGCCGGCGTTCCACGGCAGCCGCCTTTACCAACTGTGTCCACCCTTCTCAAGCCTCAGCACAGCCAGATTCCAGATCAATCTTTCCAGAGACCTACAGTTGTGCGAACTAATCTCCAGAACATGCCCACTGGCTTTGCTGGGTCGGCGATGCAACAGAGGTCAGACAGTTTCACTCAGGCCAAGAGCCAAGGTGAAGAATTGAGACGTCTGATGCAGAATAAACCAAACAACATTCAGCAGAAAGATATCTCTCAAATTAATCAAATGTCAGGATCAAGGGTGATTTTTAATCTTGGTGCTGGTGGTTCGAGGCCAAAAACCACGGTCGAGTTGGCTCAAGAAGCATCTCTTGCAAGGTTACAGGAGAAGCAGTTACTCAAGCAGCAGCAGCAGCAGAAATCTCAGAGCAAGGAGGGTAATACTGCACCTCAACAAAAACCGTCTCAAGTAGCAGGTGTCAGGATTACACCAGGGTTGCATCTAAAGTCGCAGCCACAGCAGTTTTTATCTGCTGTGAACAAATCTACACCATCTCATCAGTCACCGCAAGGCATATTACAGCTACCTGGTCAGTCTGCAGTCTACTCGGGTGTCCAGCAAACAAACAGTGCATTACCAACTGATGAACTGTCTGGATCTATCCTAGGAATAGACGACAACACATTCTCAGAGCTGCTCCAAGATCCTTGTATCTTGGCGAATACATTCCCTGACATAGAAGTTGAGGGCTTGGGAGATGACCGCTCCAAGAAGCCAACCACACTCCAGGCTCCGGCTGTTTCACAACAGGGTCAGGTGAAGCGAACTATAACTTTTTCCACTCCTCCAGCAGCTACCCAGCAGGCGAGTGAATTTCCTGTGAAAACTTCAACCAGCTTTTATCCCACTGGGACTATGAGGTACAACCATAACAGGTCGGTTACGCCAGTGAACAACAGCCCTGCAAGTGCCTTAAATTTGCCCCTCAATGTTGCTCAGGCTTCTCTCAATTTGCACAGCAGAAGTCCAGCTGCAGGCCAGACAAATCAAAACCCTATGAAAAATGCCTATTATGGTCTTCAGGACAGAGTATCTGCTATTGGAAAAGCACACCCAGATAACAGCATCTTGAATCGACGTACTTTCCCGTTGGAGGTGATTGGGAAAACGCCGTCTGTAAGTGGGGCTAGTAACGCTGGAAGCATGAGTTCTATGCCCCCACCATCCACCACTAAAGTGAATCTGCCAGAGAAAAGGGAAATAGGTGAGCAGATGCAATGCATAGTGAAGCTGGAGCCAGTAAGTGTTGATCCCAGCGCCGACTCCTCCAGCTCCAACAATGCCACTTATCGCTGTATCATCTGCAGCCTGGCTTTCAGTCAGATGGATGATCTTCAGGAGCATGTGCGAAGTGTGTGCAAACCAGGTCTGCAGTCTTCCAGTGTCTACAACAACAAACTCAAGCAAGACCGGGCCAACTCTGCCAAAGCTGGGGTAGACACCAACACCGTTTTCCAGTGCTTGCGCTGCTTTGAGCTCTGTATCAGTATAAAGGAGCATAGGTTGACGTGCAAGAGAGTTCCCGCTGTGCCTTCGGATATTAGAAAAGAAACAGACAAATCAAAACCTGCTCCCAGACCGAGTGCGCCAAAGACGGAACTCCAGGATAATTCTTATAAAGTGCCAGAATTACCACTTCCATTTCCCTATCCGTCCTTAAATGCGAATGCGGTTTTGAACAGTTTGTCAATGACTGCTAACAAGTCACCAAAGTCCATAGCAAGTGTTTCTAATAATTCAAAGAACAACCTCATATCGGAAAATCCCCCGCTGCCAGATCCTCCGAAAAAACATAGTCCAGAGAAATTGCCCCCGCCTCAGTATTCGGAGATTTCAGGATCTGGGGGTAGCAAGTTTTATCGGTGCAAGGTTTGCCATCAAACTTTATGTTCTTTAGAAAATTTCCTGGGTCACTGGAAAGAATGTGTTCTAAAAAGGGCTCAAAAGAAGGCAGAAGAGACCATGGAGCCCGACATGAAGCCTCTAGTTGGAGATGTACTGAAAGGTGTGCAGGAGGTTATTGCATCCGTTTCTGTCGGTGCCTTTACTGATGATTATGACTCTGAAGTGGAAGGAAGCGATTATGAATTGCTGATATCCTTGAAAGACCCTTGCAAACATGGGGCATACAAGGGAGATGCTTTTCGAAGAAAATCCCAGGACAGTATGGCCACATCTGATCGGGCTTTTGAGCAGGATCGAGTATCAGAAAGTAAGCCTAGACGGATTAGTGAGGTTGCAGACAGACTTGACAAGTTGTCTGGAAACCCTGAATTCAGGCTAAGAAAGGAAGAAACAGAGGAGGAAGAGGAGGATTTCACTGACTCTGAATCGTCGGATAAGGATGACGAGTACAATGATGGCATGAGTGTAGAATCGACCAGGCAGGCTCCTCCCCGACTGAGGGATAGAAAATCCCTGAAACCCATACAAAGCTTCATCAATGAATCTTTTGTGTCTCCGTACTCCAAAGTTGAAATGGATAAAAACCGCTTTAGGAGAAAGACCAGGAGGAGCGACCTGCCTGAAGATAGTGATAAAACTGAGACAGCACAACTTACTAACAATACTGTATCAACACTGAAGCTAGAGGTCAAAGTGGAGAAACTGAAAGATACAAATATAGCAGTTGATGAACACAAGGAGCTAGACGGAAAAAATGAGAAGGCGGAAGAAGAGCATGTCTGCAAGCTTTGTAGTAACACTTATAAGAATAACAGAATGTTGGTTCAGCATTTTGTTGGAAAGCATCTACAACCATATACCGTGAAAACATTGGCAGACACCTCGTCTTATTTTTGCCACCTCTGCCAAAAGATTTTCTCCACATTCGCCCACTACATGATTCATGTTCCAAATCATTCCAGTGCTATTCATGGGAAGATGAAGGCACTACTCGAACAGAAGAGCAGCTCATCCCAGTGGAGTCAGAGGATAGCAACTCAGAGGGGCATCGTGAAAGGTGTGCTCAAGAAAAGTGGCATTAGTCCCACTGCCCTCAAAAGCAAGAAAAGGGCAACCAAATCTGCCGTGGAGCGCTTAAGAAAGCGGTCTCCTTCCAAAATGAGGAGAAAGGGGAGAAAGCCTTGCCTTCGTCCATCTCTGGTGCCGGAGGAGAGCTCTGATGATTCCTCCTTGACTGATTTCCATTCACGCAGCTCAGAATGGCATCAAGGAGAAGGCGGGGTAAAGGACGGCTTGCGCAGAAGACGGCCAAGACTGACTAGAGTTGCAGGCTCAAAGTCAAAGGCTTCATCTTCTGATGACGTGTCCTCCAGGCATGCCACCTCAGTGGATGAGGACTATGTAGCCAGCGAAGACCTGGAGAGCGACAGCAGCCTAAGGCAAACCAGAAGTAGGAAACGCTCAGGTCAGAGTTGCAGCAATAGTGGGGATGTGAAAAGGAAGAAACTCATGGAGTCGGACTCGGAGGATGTTGATAGCATTTGTACAGACGACAGTGGGCGAGTAACTACTCGTTCGTCTAGAAAGAAAGCAGATGGTGCTTCTCAAGGTCCCCAGAGGGATCTTGATCTTTCAAAATCTTCATTATGTACGGATAAGAACAATAAGGTGTTCACTACAGACTACAGCAGCGATTCCAATTTAACAAGTCTAGAACTTTCTCAGGAGAATAATGAGTATGTTGTGTCCAAGAGTGGTAGTGCAGCTCAAAAAGAAGATGGGTTGGAGAATGAGTCTGGACATAAAGTTGTTGTTCGTTCTCTTAGTAGGCAGCAGAAAGAACAGTTGAGGACATGTGACCTCCAGCCTTCTGTGGTTCTGGAACAGTTACCATCTGACTCTGCAGATCAGTCTCCTGGTCAGGAATCTCAGCAGAAAGAGTCGGGTATAAAGAAGGTAAATGCTAATGCTTCAACTGACGCAAAGAATGAAGGGGTGTCAAATACTGTGCATCGAGAATCGAGTGCCACAAAAACGGGGGCTGATTCCGTGCCGCCTGCCAAACCCCTCTCCTTCATGGATTCTTTCATGTCTTATGTCTCTTCAAACTACCCTTCCTCGACACCAGGCACTGAAGCAGTGAAGAGGCCTGTGGTCAAAACGCCACCAAAGGGAAGAAGTGATGTCTCAAAGGGGACAGATCTACCAGCCGGCAGCAAAAGTGTCCTGTCCGTTGAGAGCAGCAGTAGCCCGTTGAGCAATACTGATCAGGAGGGAAGTAATCACAGCTCTGATCAGAGCAGCATGGCGGACACAGAGGGAAGCACCATCAGCTACTGCACCAACTCGGACAAGGATGTGGAGGTCTGCAGCACCAGCACTCCTAAAAAAGGTCTTGTACCAGGAGAAGAGAAAATGTCTGAGACAGAGTCGATGCAAGATTTCTTGTCCAAGATCCCAACTCGGAGATGCAGCGTTAATCTTGGAGAGAGACTCAGTGTTAACTTTTTAAGCTCGGTCAAGGAGGGGGGAGATAACCATTTGGAAAGTGAATATCCTACGGCTTTGGGTGTTTCAGACAAGGCCGTCAGTTCTGATTTTGAAAGTGAAGGCCGAAAGGAAATCATATCCACTGTCACTAGGGTTTGTGCTGTAAGGCTAGAGAGGTCAGACCTGTGTGATAAGTACGTTAGCCAAAATCAATCGGATGTGACTGGTAACTCAAAGACCCTTAAGAGTGAGAATATGCAAAATGGAAGTCTTCAGAAACAAGATGACAAATTTCAGGTCGTGGAAAAGATGGAAGAAATTCTAGAACTTGATCATGACAAAGTGACAGCACAAACGGACGTGCAACTTCAGGAATTAATGATTGCAAATGTGTCGGATAGTGCTCTGGAAACTTGTAAAGGCGATAAAGAGGAATCCTTGGGAGCTATTGAGGAGGAAGTGAATTCAAGGGCAGGTTTACAAAATGCTGAGTTCAATAGTGGTAAAGAAATGTCGGGGGAAAGTACGACAAATGTTACTGTACAGGAGCAAAATTCTGTGGAAACTATAGAAAAGTACACCTCAAGCACGGAAGCATATGATCTAGAAATGGTGAAAACAGAAGAAAGAAACCAAAGCAATGACTCAGAGAAGAAATTAGTAGCATTTAATGGTGAAACAGTTGTCATAAATAGCACGCTGGAGTCACAAAAAGGGGAAGGAATATTTCAGGATACCCCCGGTGAGAAGTTGGACTCAAATTCAATTGCACAAAATGTTGAATTGAATCAAGTAGAAAAAATGCCTGAGGAGCAAAAGGAAGAAAAAGAGGAAGATCTTAGTGGGAAAATAATATTGCCTACAGAAATTCAAAATTTGGAAATGGGAAAAGTATATGAGGGAACAGAAGAAATACAAAAACAGGAAGAAGCACTGGATTCCATTGGAGAGATCGTGGTTTGTGACTCTAAAAGACAGAATGGGATGTTAGAAAAAATACTTGTTCCAGAGGAAAAAGTCATAGACAAAGTCGAAGGGAAAGAACTGATGGATTCAGTTAGTCCACAAAGTCTTCAATTAGAAAAGACAGCTGAAGTATCGGAAAAACAAAGTGAAGTTTTTGAAGAACAGTGTAAGGGAGCGGACGAAGTTAAAGAAACTGAAGATCAAAAACAAGAATCTTCAGATTTTGCTTGTGTGAATTCTCTGGATTCTGACCTACACAGTGTTAATCAAGAAAAAGCACACAAGCCGGGAGAAGAAATAGCCATCACTGAAACAGAATCTGTGGGAGTTCTCAATAGACTGGAAATGGCTACAGTCACAAAACAAGAATGCGAAGAGCTTGAGAAATTATCGCAGAAAGAAACCAGCCCTGAACCATTGGGCGTTGGTCTTGAGAACTTAAGCTCAAGTGAAGGGATCGGTGGTGTTGATTTAAAGACAAAAGGAAATAGAGACGAAACTTGCATGGAAAGCTTGGACAGGCTAGGTGGAACATTCGAGGTAGAACAGAAATGTAGGTCAACTCAATTAGGCGAAACATGTAGACCATCTGTTATAGTCAGTACAGAAGAAGTCCTCTCAAGCAAGGGGGCACAGAATGTGGGGTTAGAGAAAGAACCTCTCGACAGGATGACTCCAGATACTGAAATAGGTGAAAAATTGGTGGCGCTTGTTAGTGAGAGATTGGCCACAAGTTCAGAAGGAACAAGTTTGGAGTTGAAAGAAATGCTCACAAGTTCAGAAGGAACAAACCTGGAGAAAGAAATACTCACAAGTTCAGAAGGAACAAATCTGGAGTTGAAAGAAATGCTCCCCTCAGAAGAAACGCTTTCTGTGAATCAGGCACAGGTTGACCCTGCTGTTTCTCAGTCTGATCCTCCAATGGACTCAGATGAAGTCTGTCATAGAGACGGGCTCCAGGAGATGGAAACTGTTCCATCAGGCTTGACCTGTGTCTCACTGAGCCAACCACTTGTTCATGACTCGGCTTACTCTATAAACCAGTCCACCAGCTCTGGAAGCATGGACAGAGATGAACAGAGCTGTGCTTCTGTGGACAGTGGTAGTCAAGTGGAATCAATGGTAACTACTCCTGTGGTCGCACAAATAGAATGTGATGGGTCGAACAAAAACTGTTCTGCTGCACCATCCGCTTCAAGAACTTCAGAACTAGAAAACGTCTCTCATCAGATTGACAATGTTGAGAATACTGTTAGTGTTGAGAATCAGGCGGACGAGACAAAGGCAAAATCTCAAGAGGGAAGCGACGAGCAGGTTGGGATTGGTGAGTCAGTCTCGGACAATGGTCTTGCAAGTAAAAGTCATTCAGAGACTGGGCTAGTAAGCCAAGCACTTACAGATTTCAATGCATTCACTGGTCCACCAACATCTGATAATCCGTGTACACCAAGAAAAAAGGAATCAACTTCACCAGAAAGAAGCACTGGAATTCAAACGCAGGCAGCCAAACAAAGTGAAAGTCCGAAGAATAGAACACCCGAGCCAAGCCCAAAGCCTGCACGGAACAGAAGTCCTGCATTTTCTCTGGCAGCCTTCCTCACTGAACGGTTACGTCCTGACCAGAAGAACAAAGGCAAAACTCCAGTGTCCCCTGTGTCTCCGCTTACTTCACCGACCAAAAGGTCTAAGAGGAGGAGCCAGCTTTTTAAGGAGGCCGACTCCAAGGAAACGAGTGCAGGGGAAAAACTCAGGGATGAGAAAGGAAAGTGTAATGAAAGAAAACAGGAGAGCTCTTCACTGGGGTCCTCAGTTGGGCTGGTTCAGTCTCCTAAGCCCAGTGCTCTGCTCTTGGTGGATTACAGTTCTTCAGACAGTGAAGGTGAAAGGGAGACTGAATTCATCTCAGTTGCCACCAGAGAAGGTTCGAAAAATTCCACAATTGCCTCCAGCTCAGATGAGGTTGTAGAGATTCTTCACAGCGAGACTCAGATTCAACCTGAGGAAGTATCTTCCATCCAGGACAAGGAAAACGTGTCCTCAGAAACACACTTTCATGAACATGAGCTCTCCACAGACCATCCTGTGGATAATCTAGACAAGGATGAACTTTCACCCAACACCCCTTGCGATACTCAGCTAATTTCCTCTGAAAAAGACCCAAAACAAGACAAGAGAGCAGGTTCTTGTATAGACCTGCTGTCCGATGAATCCAACGTGAACCCACAAGAAGGGAGGGATGTGTGTAATAATGCAGAGCTGTCTCATTTGGAAGAGCATACAGTTAGTGAATTGCCGACACATCAGTCAAACACAGAAATGGAAAGCAGCACAAACATCAGCTCAAATCTAATGATAGCTGAAACCATGGGCAATGAAGTGGACACTGGTCTTTGTGATGAACAGAAAGATGAAGCAGAAGCAAATGTGGCTGGAAGACAGAACTCTGAAGAGGAGGACAAAATCACATGCAGGGATTCTAGTGCGGATAGTGAGGAATTAAATGAACAGAAGGACATGGAACAGGTGACAACAAACACAGAAGAAGAGAATAACAGTAATGAGGAAGTGGAGGAAATGACGGGGATGGATTTTGAAATGACCCATAATCATGAAGTGGATAAGGCAGATCAGGAGAAATCCATGAACGAGGAATTTGAAGGAAATGAGAAGTATGAGGAAGAAAGTGTTGAAACTGGGGATAGGAAACATGATTCAGGTGCGGGAGAGTACGTCAGTGAAACCGATGACGTGAAAGGTATTGAATTGGTTGAAGACACGGACAGACCTGCACAGCTGGAGACTGGAGAGGAAGGGAAGGAATCTGGCCAAAGAGATGATGTTGAGTCTGCAGCAAAGGAAGATGATGGGGAAGATGAAGTGCCAACAAGTGTTGAAGTAGCTCACTGTGTGGAACCTGTTCCTGCTTCATCGGTGCCAGACAGCCCTTCCGAGGCCAGCAATCAATGTGTTGACTTTCAAGATACTCAGGGGGACGTACTAAGAGAGCCACAGACTTTACTAGTAGACAACCCATGTGAACAACAATCAGGGGATGAAAGGGAGGATGAAAAAGCCATAGAGGTGTTTGTACAAGAGGGAGAAAAGCCTGATGACAATAGCGTGAACATTGTCCCACAGTGCAAGGATTTTTCGGCCGAGATGAGTTTAGAGAAAACTGAGAAGAATGTCACAGTAGATTTTGACCAACAGAACATGAAGGAGTTAGGGTCACAGACTGCCACTGATAGTTTTGATCAAACTCATGGAGAAGCTGAGTTTCCCCCTAGTTATAGTGTTTTGGGCAGCTCAAATGTTACTGAGGATAGAAGCATAGAAGAGGAAATTATTGAAGCTTTCACGCATGTACAGCAGAAAACAAATGCCATTCCAACCAACTCTGGAAGTGTGGAAAGTAACGATCATGGAAATACTTTTTCAATATCAGATGATGAACAGTCAGAGGCAGCGGAGAAAGAGATCAAGAACAAAAATCTTGCTGCCTCACAAGATAAAAGGGAGAAAGCTGAGGATATTGTGGCCCTATTAGAGAACCAAGAATCATATCAAACAGAAAGTGCAGTAAATGAAGAATCTGATATCGGAAATGGTGAAAAGGCTGCAGAGCAACAAACAGACTTAAAGCAAAACCTTGACAGTCCTTCGCACCAAAGTGTTGAGTCCAGATCTTCTCCAGAAGGAGCTACAATAATGTCCAAGTCAAATGTGGAGGCAGATTGTGAAAGACAGCCTATCATTACTGAAACAGACAAATCCATGGAAGAGTTGAATGAGGAGGAGGACTTGAGTGATTATGACCTTGTTATAGAGAAAGATACGACCTCCAGAAATAGCTTCCCCCCTCCTTTTCTACAGTCTACAAGGACCTCAAAATTCAACAGTTTTGAAACATCTTTTGCTGCAGAAAATGATGACCAGGCTGAGGAGAGGCCTGTCGCAGTAAAAGCCAGGAAAGCCAGGAACACGGCACAAGTTCTGTCCGAGTCATCCCTGTCTATCGAGGCTGAAAACAGGGCAGGAGCACCAGAAGTCACAGAATGCCCCAGAAGGTATCTTGGTGGCGCCAAGTCTTTGAGGAACAAAGTAAACTCGAAACAGTTTGTGTGGGAAGTCGACGATGAGGATTCAGGAAAACATGTTACAGGATCGGCTGGGTGGAAAGCTATGCATACATCAAGCAAGGATCTAGAAAGCAGTATAGCTGTGCTAGAAAGAAAACGGAAAGCATTGAGGGAGAAACTTGAAACGGAAAGCTCTCCTTTTACTTGGGATCTAGAAGAAAGCCCAGAAAAGCCCTGCCAGTCCAGAACAGAATCTCAGCCTGAGAAGTTAGAGGCACTTGGTCAAAGTCAAAGGCAAAAGTCTGTTACCCCTAAGGAAGATGCAAAGTGTGCGGTTGTCTCTGATGAATTGAGGAAACTTACTTCTGAAAAGTTCCAGCGGAGAAAGAGAACTGCCAGTGCTGCAGCGGAAGCGCCAAATGTTGCTAAAAGAGTTCGAAGAACATCCGATAAAAAATCAAACATTCTCAGCTCTGGTGGGAAAAACGAAAGTGACGTCAAGAAGCTTGGCAAATCATCGCTTGATACAACAGGCCACGACAGTTTCATAGACATTTGTGACAGTGATGTTTCTTTTAAAAGAGACTCCCTCACTTCTGAACAAATTTCCTTGTTGTCTGGAGAAAAAGTGACCAGCTCAGAGCACAATACACCAGTAAATGAAAATGAAACAGTTAAAAAGAGGGGACGGGGAAGACCTAGAAAACTTGAGTGCTATGTTTTAGGAAAGGCTGATAACAAAATAGCTTCTGAAAATTTGGATTTGGGAGAGAAGAAACCTGAGCCAAAAAATCGCCCTAAGAGACGCTCTAAAATCACAAATGATCAGCATAATAATGAAAGTGAGAAGATTAGCCATGGTGTGAAAAGAGAAATGAAGGATAAGCAATCAATTCCTGCCTCAAAAAGAGCCAGAAACTCGGAAAGGAATAATGAAGACTCTCGAGATCCCAAACTGAAAAAGGCTGGTTTGATACGGGTCAATCAGAACAATACAAACAGTGACTCGTCCACTCCCATGACACGCTCCTCAGATGCTGCCATGAAAGCGTTCAATCAAAAAAGTCTCCGAAACAGAGGAGTCAGCCCAGCTTCCACCCCACCGTCCACCCCTCCAAAGCCCCTTCCTCATCCAAGAAATGGGCCAGAGACTCCTCCTTCAAAGCTGCTTCCTGGACCAGCTTCAAAATCCTCGCCAACTTCAGTCGTTCTCTCTGGCACAAAAGTTTCTACTGGCTTGGACAAACAGTCTCAGGCTGCAAGTCCCTTTGCATTGAGCCAGCAACAACCTGCAGTTGCCAGATCCTCGACCAAAGTCTCTCGGGCAACCTCTGCTATGGCTGCGGCTTCCCCTGTGAGCAACTCCACTGCTGTGGTGAAGCGCAGAGCCCCTGCAAAGTCAGTGAGGAAAGTTCAGGTACCCGTGAAAAGTAAGGCTAAGGGAACTAAAGACAAGGAGCCACCACATACAACGGTCTACAGAGTGGAGCCTGCTCCAAACTCTTTACCCAAACGAGGACATAAAGCACCTTTGAATTCAGCCACCAAAGGATCTCAGCCGCAGACAGTTCACACCCCTCTTGCTCCTGGAATGCTCCCTGTGAAACCAAAAAGGGAATCAAAGCTGAAATGGAAAATCAGTAAAGCATCTAAATCATCTAAATCAAAGGCACCAATCATATTTAAGAGAGCACCAACGTAAAAACACACTGTGCAATTAATCCTAGCGACTGCCATCCTTCTTGTTAAGAATTAACACTTCATAATACTTCAGACGTATTGGAATTCAAATTATTTGTAACCTGTGCCATACTTTTTGTAATATTTTTGTAATTCTTGAGTGTAATTTTGGGCACGGTACTGTAAATTGCGTTCATCTTTATTTTCCTTTTTCAATTCACATTATGTACGTCACCGTGCCCAGCTGTGTTTTACTTGGCATTGAATTATGACTGATGAACAAAGTTTTGAAACTAGAAACTCGACAAAATATGATCTGTTCTGCAAAGTTTCCAAAGATGGAGAGCCTATAATTACTTAATGAGCTTCATTTGTCTGGTCTGATTTTTAGTTTATATGAATAAAGAGAATTATTATTGTAAATGATAAAATATTTTTGTCATGCACATTCATTTAGAATTTTGTTTAATCTTGTGGTTTCTGTCTGTTTTATGTTGTCACCTTTTTTTCCTGAAAGTGAGAGTTGATATTGAACAAAGCTCTGATGCAGTAATTTGATGGGTACGGTATTTTTTAGAAGAATCTGGGTGTTTTGCAAAGAACAGAAAAAAATATAAGTTGTTTAATTAATGTACGACTTTAATAATTGTGGTGCGGTGGCCGAATAGTTAGAGCGTTGGACTCCTAATCCAAGGGTCCAGGGTTAGAATCGAGGAGGTGACTGTTGTGTCCTTGGGAAAGACACTACACTTTTGCACCATTTTTCCTCTCCCTACCCAGGTGCGTATTGGGTACCAGCATACATGTATTTTGCTGAGGAAGTAATCCTACGACAGACTAGCGTCCTTTCTGGAAGAAAATGTAAAAATCATCTGTTCCACTTCACGCTACTGAAACTGGGATAAACTCCGATCTATGGGCCTCATTGGCCTTGAAGGAACTTTGCTACAGTGGAGTCTGCCTAAAGTGAACACTCTTTATTTGAACAATCGGTTAAAGTGAACGATATTCTGTGGTCCCGATTGAAACGCTATTTGTTTAAGTAAAAAAATGGAGGATAAGATTAATCGGTTTCATGGGGAAATCAAATTAAGTGAAAGCGAAGAACTGACCGACTGTGTCACTGTCGCCATGAAAATAAAATTCTTTGCCTCGGGCATCGGCAGCCAATCCTAGCTCGGCATTGGCGACGGCAATCAGAAAGAAAGAGCTCTAGCCTAGTCTAGGCTCGCCCGCTGTGTTCTCCCCCCACCCCACCTCCACCCTAGACACACCAACCCTGCCAGCACAATTGAATTAGAGTCTACGCAAATGGTTAAACTGAACCTCGGATAAAGTGAACAATTTCTTCTGGTCCCAAAGAGTTCACTTGAAGCGGACTCCACTGTACTTTACTTTAATAAATTAAAACTTAAAATTTAATTCACAACATACGGGCACAAGTGCATAAAGTTCTCTCAAGACTTATGAGGCTCTTGGAGCTGGAGCCTATTCCACTTTCAGAAGCATGAAGCAGAACAGATAATATTTTTTTTTTCGTCATTAGATACCGAGTCTGGTATGTCACAGGTTTACCGATACCCAACTGACACCCGGGTGTGGAGAATAAAAAGTGGTGTAAAGTGTCTTTCCCAAGTACACAACACGATTACCTGGAGTCGAACTCAGGACCCTTGGATTTGGAGTTCAAAGCTGTAACTCTAACCTTTTGGCCACCGTGCCGCCACACATGGGCGTGTCTTCTACATTTAAAAAAAACAAAATTCATGATAACAAAAATAGAAGTCAATGGGCCATCCTTAATACCAGCCAATGATTTAGTCTGTCGTAAATCTACAGCACCACTGAAGTCTTACTTAGATGCAACCTCACACATTTCCAGTTGATCTGATACCGGTACATTGTAAATTGTACTAGTATGAGTACAATGGAGCCGGCTTACCTTGAACTGATGAGTGTCGAACGCTTTTTACTTACACGGATAACATGTATTAGCCTTTATTGATTTCGATATTACTTAAAGTCTTATGATTTGAAGAAACATACCGGTTAATGCCGGTTCACATGAAACTCAGGAGCACTAGAAGATCCTGGGCACTCATTGTGTTGGTGCTATTCATCATGTGAAGAAGCATGTAGCCACAACTAACTACATGTACATACACATATACATAGGTTATGAGTATGGAGTCTCTTTCTTCCCCCTTTTCCTCCCTCACATTAATTTGTGTACAGGTGTAATTGAGCTGAGTTAGTAGGCCCTTTCCGTTATTATAATACATGTATTGTATTAATTTGTATAGGCCTACCAACACATCATTCATTAAAGATGTGTGGAGAGAGACAAGGAAGGAACAGGACAAACATGATCAGAACTGGCAAAGTTATCCCAGGACAGAATAAAGTGGAAATCCCTTGTGTGTGGCCTATACCCTGACAAGGTTGAGGGGCAATGATGATGATAATCCAATTCTATCCTTATCATCTTTTGTCGTTTCAACAACTGACAAAAAGACTTTCATTTGTGTACTAGGGATCTGTATATAATTGTTGTATTTCAATCGTTTTTACCTATTTCTATTTTTCCCCATGCAAATAGCAATGTCAAGTTTTATAAGAACCATAACACTGAGATGTACCATATACCTGAAAAAAACTGTCACAACATTTTACGTCTCTTCAACCCTACACCTACCATTAAAACCTGGGATATCCTCCAAAGCCCCCACATTCTGATCCGAGATCGCCTCTAGCAAAGAGAAATCTTCTTGTGACATGCTTCTTGTTAGCAGACCAATAACGACATCATTAGGAGAGAAGTCCAGGACACTGAGTGGCAAAAGCTTTTTGCTGGACACGATTCCAACTGCCATCCCAGCCAGGTCATAATCAGCAGTGCTGTACATACCAGGCATTTCAGCTGTCTCACCACCTGGAAACAAGTAGGCCCTGAATAGTGCATCCAACTACACTGAACACTCAATTTAAATAAATTATTCATTTTATATCCTGCACTTGCATCATCATTCACCTGATCACTATTAAAACCTCCATTTTCCCACTTATGTCTTGGCGTTAACTTTCATTTCATATGCAAAGAAAGGTCTGATCATATATATTCAGTGTATAGTACTAGTTTTTTACAACACCATTGTACGAAATGCATCAAGCTCTGATTCAGCATCGTGCGGCTATAAAGAATGGTAAGCATGTAAGAAACATTTTACCTAACAATCACTTACCAATCAAGGCACAACCAGCTTCAATACAGCCCTCAGCAATGCCATGAACGACCTCCTGGGCCACGGAAACATCGAGTTCTCCAGTTGCAAAATAATCCAGAAAGTAAAGCGGCTCTGCACCTTGGCTTAACAGATCCTCTGTGCATTCTGCAACCAGGTCGAGGCCAATGTCGAAATGGAGACCTTTCTGTCGAGCGTACTGAAAATAGAGCTGCAAATCAGTACCCTTGGAATGATTGTATCTGAATAATCTAAAGGATGGAAACAGCTCTTATTTTCCTTTGAAAAAGTCACGTAAAAACACTAGGAAAAGGGTGTATATTTTTATACCTATCCTTCTTTCCTAAGCCTTAAAAATCTCCAACAGTTTAACAGTTGAACAAATAATTTTGTGATGAAGGCACATACACAACTGATCAATGATCAATGGAACATGCAAATACTTCAGAAGCAGGAAACCTGCATTATGACTGTGATATATTAATTCTAGATCTAACGAAATTGTCAGGTCCCATTTTATTTTTCTATAAATTTAATGAATAATTGTTGGAAATAATGAAAGGAATAGTAAAGTAAAGTAAAGTTCCTCTAAGGCCTATGAGGCCCATAGAGTCAGAACTTATCCCAGTTTCGGTAGCGTGAAGTGGAACCGATGATTTTTACATCGTCTCCTAGACAGGACGCTAGAAAGAAATACTTATCAAAATTGATAACAAGAAAAATAACTCCTCAAACAATCTCTCCCTAACCCATTCAGTGAAAACTTGCCATGCAGACAAGACCAGCAGATGAAAGAAAAGGAGAGGGAGAAGTTTCACAAGAACTCAGCTGACCAGAGGATGTGGGCACAGAGGTACATAGGTGGGGAAAAGCAGGGTTAGGGGATGAAACACCCATAGCTGCTGCCCAACATAAGACATTGTGACTGAAGTGTAGGGTACAGGATATTGTAAATGGAAATCACAAGTAAAAAGAGCTATCCTGGGAAAAAAAAAAGGACAAACCGACGTATCAACAATTTCTGTCTTCGATGGGAACAAATAAGAACAAAAAAAAGTCACACAAAAGGAGAAGAGAAGAAGGAAAAGAATAAGAAGGAAAAAACTTAGCTTGATGCCCTGACTTGGAAGGCGAGAAGAAGAAGAGGAATTAGCACAGGATATTGCAAGCCTATCTTGAAAGCAGGTCATCATCTTAGAGCTAGTGTGCTGACACCTGAGTTGTGATGAATGGGAGCGTAATGGACTGAACTGAAGTCTTGTCCTAGCTTACAATATTGTCATTTGGACAAAGAAAGAAAAATACGTAAAGACATCAAATCCATGAGTATAGCACTTTGATCAAGGCTTAAACTTTGCCCATAGCACATTCTCAAATCACCAAGTTTAACCATCCACGACTTTGGTTAAAGCATAAGTTCAAGCCTCAATGTTTTCTTATGATTTAAAAGATAATCTGATCAAATAATCAGAGGTGGTTAGCAGGTGAAGGTGACGATAACTATATTTGGTCGAACATTCCAGATTGAAGATTTAAAAACAAGTCCTTAGTACCCTTTCATCACCTGTCTAACAAGAATACAAAAAAAAACAAAAAAACAAACAAACTAGAAATGACCACTGCATGTTTGAATCAGCTGAACTTTATAAGGAAACTTGGATTGAGTGAAAAAAAGCCCTAATTTCTGAGGTGCCACTATAATTCTTTTTGTCTTTTTGTATCTGTGAAACAAACAAGTATCCCCTTAAGAGGTCAGAAAAAGAAAAAAATTCCAAATTTAAAATTAGACATAGTATGCAATTATGTTTGTAACTAAAATTCTGTTTCAAGGAAAAATGTCAGAAAATTAATCTAAAAGTACTTTTTAGTTTTCTCCCATGCGCATGACCACTATGGTTGTATACAAGATTTTCCCAAATGATTTTCGTCATCAAATATCTTGAATAATCTAGAGTGCAGGTACCTTATATCGTACAGTACCGCAAAACGTACAGCGAGGCGAAAAATCTATATAATTGCACAAATATCTTTACTCACATACTAACTCGCGGTTACTTATGCATACTAATCCTTTTCCTGTCCTGAAGTAGCAAATGACAACAAACCGGTCATTCTATCCTGTTTTAATCCATCCCAATCGAGAAGGTAAGCCCCGCTCCTTTGTTTACATTAGCAAAGGGAATCTCTTAGTTCAGAGTATGGATATACTGTCTAATTTTAGGTTCAGTGGTTAAAATTAGCTTATGATTGGGGGGAAAACCATGCCTAAATCTGGCTTTGACCTACATCTAGACCTATTGTGTGTTAACAATGGTGCATGTTATGAGGACACCTATTTTGTGGGTGAGCAGTACAGTACATATTATTGTATAGCCTACTTTTATAAATGAAATTTTCAAGCATTTTTAAGGCAAAAAAAAATACATTTGTAGCCTGAGTTATGCTTTTTTGCCTTTTACTTAAATACCAAATGTTGACTTTAAATTGTAATATAAAGTTCTTAAGGGGTATTTTAGGTACCGTACATGTTTAATCATGTTTTTAATAATAACGTTTTATTTTCCCTATACAGAAAAATGGATCCAAAATGCCTCCATTACCCAGAAGAGAACATGCAGTCTGTCAGGCAATCAGTTTGAGGGAGGCAGCTAAGAAAATGTGAATAATATAATTTTAATGTAAATTTTCTAAGTCAGTGGATGAAACGTTGTATGAAAAGAGTGCGAAAGAAATTGTAATATATCATTTCAATGTAAATTTTGAAAATAAAAATAAAAATAAATTATTTTATAACAATAACTAATAAACATGAATTGTGTAACCTGCATACATTGTGGTCTCTTCATTCCTTTAAACATTTAGATGAATATGTAAATTTAATGTAAGAAAGTATATATTCCCCAAACTGTCTCCCTTCCTCTTTTCAATAATCAGAATATTTTGAGAACATTATATGAACCAAAAAATGCCTACATCATAAAGTGTATGATGTGGGGGCAACCTTTTGTTTAATACTAACTAGTGTATGATAATGATATGGGGCAACCCTCTGTTCAATATTATTAATTAGTTAGTGTATGGGGGCAACCCTCTGTTCTATTTTACTAAATGTATGATAAGAGGGCAGCCTTACTCAAATTGATCAAACACATTGATTCGGATCCTAAATGTCTGCTACCCATGACCATATAGTGTCAGGACATCATGCTGGTCAATGGTTAATATTAAGTAAAGACAAAACATAGCGAAAGAAAAGGCTGCTATGGGGCATCACTGTTTGATATGAGGACCACCTTCAGAAAGTGTACGATATGAGGGCACTCTGACCAAACACTATTTAAACATCACTGTACAAACGGAAAACACTGTAGAGCAGAAAACAAGCCACATAGAGAGGGTAGGGATAATATGTGATGAAAAGAGGAATTGGCTAAAACTGAAAGTCTGGCTACACCAAAGTGATTTCCCTTCCGTGAGGGTTAGTGGACAATATGCGGCATCTGCACTCTATACCCAGTTGGACTCGCAGAAAAAAAATCTTTATCTGAACAAAAATTTATACGCAAAAGTTTGCTTGTGAACATTTCCAAGAAAAGACACACAGGCAAGGAGAAAATAGTATTAAATATTAGAAGCTTCCTCACCTTTATTTTCCTTCCAACACCACAAGTACTGCTAATGAGTGCATCATCTTTAGTACATCCAACTGCTGCAAGATCAAAGAGACCTCCAAAACCGCCCAGGTCAGCATCACAGCCACTTCGCCTGGTCATTTTGGCTAAAGGTTTGATGACTTGGACAAGTTGGTCTCCTGCACTGATGTCCACTCCAGAGTCTTTGTACTTGAGTTTTGCTTGCTTATCATTTGGATACCTGAAGTGAACTCAACAGTTTCATATTTATAGAAAAACACACCAGTTTCACATTTATAGAAAAACACACAAGTTTCATATTCATAGAAAAACACACCAGTTTCATATTTATAGAAAAACACACCAGTTTCATATTCATAGAAAAACACACCAGTTTTATATTTATAGGAAAACACACCAGCTTCATATTTATAGAAAAACACACCAGTTTCATATTTATAGAAAAACACACCAGTGTCATATTTGTAGGAAAACACACCAGTTTCATATTTATAGAAAAACACACCAGTTTCATATTTATAGAAAAACACACCAGTTTCATATTTATAGAAAAACACACCAGTTTCATATTATAGAAAAATACACCAGTTTCATAATATAGAAAAACATACCAGTTTCATATTATACAAAAACCCACCAGTTTCATATTATAAAAAACACACCAGTTTCATATTTACAGACATGGGTTCAGTTTTAATTTCTTCAGCCTTGTCAACGAGTGATTAAAGTAAGGCCATACTGCCTTCGCTAAACCCAAGGGCTCCATTGTAGTCAGAAAATAAAAACAAAACAACTGGTAGTGATTGTCTTACATCTGGATCAGCTTTGATCCAATATCCTTTCGATAAAAAACTCCTTCAAAGTGGATCTGTGCCGCTGCCTTATAGGCCTTCACTACAGCAGAGGCCAAGTTTGTCTGCACAGACACTGCAGCCAGAACTCGTCCACCTTTAGTCACCAACTCACGAAAATCATTCAGCGTCGTTCCAGCGTGAAAAACATGAGCGTCAAATGAGTTCTCAGCATCCACTATTCCTGGATAATACCAACAAACAAAAATTAATGTTTTTCTTTCTACAAAATGTTTGCTTTTTATGTGCTTATAATCCTCCCGGATAATATATAATCTGAATCGCTAACTAGAGGATGACATGTATAGAGCAGCTACTGACGTAACTTTTTTGTTGACACAATCAGAATTGCTAAAATGAATGAAAAGAAAATACAAAATTCTATAATTATATTTCAGAATAAGAAATAAGTGTTTCATTTTCAATAAATAAGACCTCTTTTATTGTGGCACAACAAGTAATTTAAGGTGGCACAGTGGCCGAATGGTTAGAGCGCTGTCTGGGAAGTGACCGTGTTGTGTCTTAGGGAAAGACACTTTACACCATTCTTTTCTCTCCCCACCCAGATACAAAATCTATACCAGCATATTCTGCTAGGGAAGTAAATCTACGACAGACTAACGTCCTGCCTCGGAGATGAAGTAAAAATCACCTGTTCCGCTTCATGCTACAGAAACCGGGATAAGCTCCAGCTCTATGGGCCTCAAAGGCCTTGAAGGAACTTTAGTTACAAGTAACTACACACATCGATTCCCATAAGGAAAATATTAGTCACATTTTCTGAAAAGGGTAAAAGTTTAATCATGACCCATTACAATTTTTTAAGAAGTGAGCAATTCTTAACTTACATACTTCAAATTTATATCCAATATACAATGTACATTAAAAAATTTCTTTCACATTTGTTGCACCGTGTAATAGTAACGGTTAAAACATTTACCCGTTATCGGCATCCCTTTCGCATATGAGCCTGGGTAGCCACCACTGACCAGTACCACTCCACAAGCTGTGTTGGTTTTGTTAAAACTGGCAGGGTATGAGGGAAGTGCGCCATTCACACAGGCTTCCATCGTCATGTACAAGTCAGAATTCATCAGTGGTAGAATTGACTGTTGACAAACACAGGCCAAAAAGTATTGGTGAGCAATGCTGTCTTTTCTTGAGCTTTTTCTCAAAATTCCCAAAGTTGATAGGTATTGACAGTGAAGACATCATTTGTAAAAATTATTACCGAGGTTCTGCATTTCACTGTCAATTCTACGAGCTGACAATCTAGACAAAAATCACAATTTAACCTGAGTGCTGCCCAGCTAAGCAAAAACCTCGAAATTAAAAAAGGGCAAAATATTTTTAAAAAACATTGAATTCTCCCATTTTCTTTGTATGTATGCCAAAAGGGAAATGAAAAAATTATCATTTGGTGCAATTGTCCCACCCCCTCATGTATACCTTTGAAAAATCTTCCTTGGCATATTCCATTGGGCAGTACTAGGGTTAACAAAGTTTTCCAATAAAAAAAATAAGTGTTTATACTGATGAAATGAACTCTCAAAAAGGAAAAATTCTCAAGTTTCTGATTTGAAGGCTTACAAAACAAATATTCTAAGCCAGTTGAAACTTAACACACAAAGAAATTCTCCAGCTCTTGACATTTTCTTCACAAATAAGTCTACCTGAGTTTCTGGGTCACCAAATCGGCAGTTGAATTCCAGAACTTTTGGTCCATCCTTTGTCAACATGACTCCAGCATATAGCACTCCTGAAATTGTTTTTTGTTTGAATAGAACAAAGTTCCTTGAAGCGATAAAATTATTTGTAATGTGTTTCATTTCAATACTTTCGACAGAGATGGCAAAAAGAACAAAGCAAACTGTGCAATGGTGTGTGTGGGGGTGAGACGTGGGGGTGGTAAAGTTGTGTTTTCAGTTGTTGGCACTAGACAAGATGTTACTTGGAAGGAAAAACATATTAACTCACTGTGGCACAACTATAGTTGGCGTTAAGCCTCAGTTCAACCCTAGGCTGACCAAGTGTACTCGGTGTTAGGCTTCAGTTAGTTAAGGTTTTTCATATCTAATCATTTTATTAGCATACACAGATAGGGAAAAAAAATTGAATCAAGCCATCACCTCCAGCCCCAAAACCGACATTCTCTTCATAAAAATCTAAATGCGCGATAGATTCACATAAAACAAGCCCTCAGCCACTCCTGTTCAAACCAGACGAATAGAGAATGAGTTTGCATCCCTTTTCTGCTACCATATTTGCAATTTGCATTAAATTATATGCTTATGTGTGAATCACTGTGAAGTTACCTGAACAACACAAAATGAAGGAAACAACACACAAGGAGGAGTAATCGAATTATTTCAAAATGAAACAAAGCGTTTAGCAATAAAACAACTGCCATGACCTCTTTGCTACTTCTTTTTTTGCAGATCTTTTCGAGTAATGTCTATTAAAGAAAAGATTCATCAAAAAGTTTTTATTGCTACCTGGAGTTACAGCAGTGTGAACCTGACACAAGTAGGCAATAGCCAATACAACCCACTAACCCAAACATGCCAACCCTATTTGGCGGCTTGCAGTAATCCTGAGCTGAACAGCAATAAAATGAGGACCCAAAACAGTAATTTTACCGCGTAAGGGATAACGCCAGAGAATGAAGAACACAAAGGCAATAAGATTTAAAAGCATATATCTTTGCTGTAATTGCCCATTAATCGTAATTTCTAATGCCTCCCTGTAATTTCTTACGGTGAACCCGTAAAGTTGGAAATCCGAAGTAGGTAATACCCAATATAATCCACTGAAGCTATTCACTTCTTTAGACATGTAACAAGCAAGACAGGGTACACAGTATGTATCACAACAGTTTGGTTGGCATCTTTCAAAGCTTTAATGCTAGGGGTAGTTGTTATAATGGTGTGTGTCATGTTTTAAGTATGTTATTATTACCAGCTTTGCATACAACATTGTTTAAATTTGAAGCAAATCATGTTAAATATCAGCATTTCAGGAGAAACTAAAAATAACTAGATTATATCAATATCATCCCAAACATAATAAGACGAAGCTTCTGAGTTATCCATGCTTGATTGTACTTAAGCATCATCGTACCGACATATTTGCGTCCCTCTTCAGCCAGACCTTTGATCGTCTTCTCAATCACATTCACTCGAATAAATTCAAGGTCACATTGTTTAGCCTGAAAGGAAAAAAAAAGACAAAATTCAATAATTATATCATAAGCCTGGTAGTTCCCTCTCCACCCTCCACTTCTCCATGATACCTCTAGACATTCTGGTTCTTTGCTGAAATTTCAAGGTAGTCGGGCTAAATACTACTACTACTTTCCAGAGCTCAGCATAGATGGACCCCCTGATCTTGAGCTCTCGTCAGAGTGAGTGTGAATCAGGTTTGTGTAGATTGGTTTTATTTTCACTAAAACCTATGGTTTCAAATAGAACTCCCTTCATATCGTTCATACCATAACTGAAGAAAAGATGAGACAGACAGATGTGCCAACCCCATTTGAGGCTTGGATTAATCCCGAGCTGAACTCGCAGTAAAATCAGGATCCAAATGAGTAATTTTACCACATACAAGGATAACGCCAGAGAATGAAGAACACAACAGCAATGAGGTTCAAAGACATATATATTCATTGCGTCCTCACCATAATTTGGCCGTAATTTCTGACGGCTCCCTGTAATTTCTTATGGCGAACCCGTAGAGTTGACATGTCTGGACAGATGATGAAAGAATGAGGGTGATCTCACACTAAATGACATTTAATAAGACCAAAGGACAAGACTAACAATTCTAAAGACTTGTAATTTAGACGTACGCCAGGGTATGGGCATATGGCACCCATGCCACCAGTGTTTGGTCCCTTGTCGTCATCTAGAAGTCGCTTGTTGTCTTGAGCTGGTGGCATCAAACAAACATTTGTCCCGTCACTGAATGCAAGCACCTGTGAACACACAGCATATGCAGGAATGACAGAATTGTATTCAAATCACTGCAGTTTTAAATTAAAATGTGTAATACATTTTGAAGTGTGAATGAGGTGATTAACTAACATTTTCTATAATGTTTAAAACAAAGGACTCCTTTGCTTTCCATAATCTTGCTCAGTCTTGCAGGCAGTACAACATGACAGTGATATTATTCTTGATATTTTTTTCTACTTTTTAGAACTTTTCACCGCGCTCTTCTTCGTATTAACGCTGGAGGCCCCCTGGGCTACTATGTTGGCCCGCACCGTCAACCGGGAAGTGCAGGGAGGCTATATAATGGAAAATGACTAGCTTTTAATAGAAGCTACAACCTTCAGTCATGTCTAAAAATAACTATGAATATTATAAAACATATAGTTCTCATCCAGCTGTGTCAGCACATAAGGCCGGAACTATGAATAATAGCCAATGAAATTTCAGAATTTTTTCCTAGAGAAAATTATTGTTAGCTCAGTATCGATCGATAAAAACAGCTTTATTCGCTTGGTTCAACTGTGCTTTGACCGCGCAGTGAAACAAAAGGCCTCATTATGCTCACAACTTCCACTTCAGCACCGATGCGGTACCAGGGTTAAGTTTCAATGAAAGCACAAAGTTATCAGGACCTGCCTACAACTTCATTTTTAGCCCTGGTCCCACGTGGGCGATGAAACGGAAATTGTGAACTTAATGAGTCCCTTTGTTCGAAGCGTAGTTAAGCCAAGACACTTATACCGACTTTATCGATCGATACCTAGAAAACATTTTCCCGGGGAAACAAAATACTGAAATTTCATTGGCTAATATTCATATTTATTTTTAGATATGATCGAATGTTGTAGCCTCCATTTGAAGTCATTACTTTCCCACAACATAGCAGCTTATATTTAGGCCCACCTCACTTCCCGATTGGAAGTGCAGTTTTCATTGACTGAAAGCCATAATAGTGGCCCATCTATTGCCCAGGGTTAACAAGTATTTGAGGTGAGATACCTACAGACACTTCAGGTCCCTCCAGCAGTTCTTCCACGACCACAACATCGCCAGCTGCTCCGAACTTTCCATCAGATATCATCTCTCTGGCCGCCTGACAGGCTTCCTGTCGGTTTTCTGCCACCACCACGCCTTTACCAGCTGCTAGTCCACTAGCCTTGACCACCAGAGCATTAAAATCTGCACTGCAATCAGTGACAAGAGACCATTGGAGGAACATAATAAAACTGATATCGCTTATGTCTAGCACAGTGAGAAAAAAAAAAATCAACTCGCCAAATTAAGAGAGATTCAGAGACGCATATAAATATTACAAAAGAAACAAACAAGAAAAAGTTGAAAAGCTGCTAAAAATGAAATGATTGAAAGCAAGCACCAAATTTTAATTTAAAAAATATAGAGTGAAAAGGAATCAAACGCGCAATCTCCAGGTCAGAGACGTTACCATGTTAACTCAGAAGTGCATGAAGTATTAATGGTCAATGATCTTTGTTCTTAAAAACAAAACGAAAAAAAAGCCGTCAAAAATTCTCCCTCTCTAACAGGACAATCATTTACTTAGTTTCCAGTGGAGACTAAGAAAAAAAAATCAAGAAAACGCTCCTCCAGTCACTTTCGTCCTGACCAAAGATCTTAGGTGCTCATACCAAGAAAAAGTGAACAGTTCAAGTTCAACCTAAATCTCTCATTCTTAAATATAGCACGGGCAGATTTCTTTACTTGTAATATTTTTACGTATTCACAAATTAGCACTGAAGGAAATGCACCTGTTTATAAAATCACACGCTTCATCAGCATCGGTGAAGCTGCGAAATTTTGCAGTAGGTATTTCATGCCTTTGCATAAAGTTTTTAGCAAATTCTTTGCTGGATTCAATCTCCGCTGCTTTTGCTGTGGGACCAAAGCAACGGATACCTGTGAAAACCAAAAGCAAAACAAAAATTTACTCATTAATTTCCACTCTTAGATACTGAAAGCATGTTGATCACTCTGTCCATATGCATGTATATTATGATACTAAAAGTTAGTATAAATATAATCATCTTCTTAAACAACACAAGTTTATGACACAACTATTATGAGAGATTCTGCAGATGACAGTTATCTAATGCTTCGATTATTGATGCTCATTCCTCACTTATTTTACATCAAGCAATGACTTATTATTCTTACTAAGCCTGTGTCGACTGCGAACAACATTTTGCTAAGAAACAGAAAGAGTATCTCCTGAAAAGGTAAATGGAAATGTATTCTTTTCACCTTTTTTGAGATTTACACATAGGATATTAAGGCCTCAACTGAAGAAGCAGATAAGAGTTTTTGTAACAGTACATTAAAAGAGTTAGCTTATAAATACAATTTTTATCAAATTCATAGAATATAGTGATGTAAGAAAATTAAAAAGTCAAATTCATTTTAGGTTCTCACGGCAATGAGGGTAAGGGAGCTTATTCCATTTTCACGAACATAAAAGAAAGCAGATTATAATAAATGAACGCGTAGACAAGATGCTCCCCTAAAGCTCTGAGACTATACCTTTATCATACACGACCAAGAAAAATTTCAAACCCAGAACTGCTGTTACAATGCTTACAAGAGAACATGGTCACAGAAATTGCTAGGAAATTTTGGAGACAGATTAGACATGTGTTGCACAGGGAGACAGACTATCAGGAAAAACAGCTTTGTCTGGACCCCAGAGGGAAGACAGAAAAGAGGAAGGCCCAAGACAACCTGGAGAAGAACAGTGGAAATAGAGTTGAAAACTGCACTTGGGGGGGTCTAGCAAAGATGGTCTATGGCAGACAGAGGTGGAGATCCTTTGTTGCTGCCGGAAGCACCACTGGGCACAAATAAGTCAATGATGATGACCCATGATGACATGTATTATAACACCTCCATGAAGGTATGAATTTTTGCATCATAGCATTGACAGGTGCGTGACATTATCAACAAAGGAGTAGAATGGATCATTTCTAGATTAAATCACAGGAAATGGTGAAACAGGGTTCAAAAACTGAGAAAAGAAACTACAAGTAAGGGTGCAATGAAAGTATTTCAGACAATGTTAGAACAAGTTGATTGTAAAATTAAAGCAAAACAACACTGAAAATTGTGATATTCGGCAAGTTTTGAAATACATCCCCTACACATGGATTTACCTTTCTGTGAAAGGTGGTCCACAATACCATTAGCCAAAGGATCCTCTGGACCGATGATGACAAAAGTGATGTTCTCTTCCCTGCACCAGGAAGCAACAGCATCAAAGTTGTTGATTTCTAAATCTGAAAATGAAGCATATAAAATTAGCTTTCCCTTATACATGTATTTCCACAAAAAATCCTCATAATCTCAAATTGAAACACAGCAGCATTAATTTTCTTTCCTTTTCATTTTATTGATAAATTTATAATATCTTACTCTTGTGTTTTTCCTGGGAAACGAAACACTGAGGTATAATTCTAGACCTACCAACGTTTTTTGTTCTCTTTACAGATGAAGTCCCTGCATTGCCTGGAGCAACAAAGAGGTTCTCAACACCTGGCGACATACTCAATCGCCAGGCCAGAGCATGCTCTCTGCCTCCACTCCCAATCAGTAGAACACGATCTCTCTCTTGCGTCATTTTCCTGAAAAGAAAGAAAAGACTAAATAAATTTAGAAGACTCAAAAAAGTATTCATTTTGAAGATAACCTTATTATTTAACTAATAGTCATTAATGTGCATGCAAGGCTTTTGTTGAAACCTTAAATTGCAATCAGGGCCACCTCATACATTTATTATAGCCTACAAATTAGTACTCAATGTAATTGCCCACATAAATTAGTTATTTCTCTTGTTCAGTTGAAAAAAAACACTGGTGCATTAGTTAGGTTTATAATGAATTATAAAAGTCATACTGACATTGGACAAACCTTTCAATTTAGAAGAGGGTCTTGAAATTAACAATCCTTCAAACTCCACAAAGTCATCTAAATTTAACATATAAAGTGGCACACACTCAAAATAAATGTTACGCCATTGCTTAACACATACCATTGTAATATCAAAGCAAAGGCTTCAATTAAGTTCTAATGGTGTGAATGAGGAGGGGGGGGGGGGGGGGGGGGGGGGGGGGGGGGAGGGGGGGGGGGGGGGGGGGGGGGGGGGGGGGGGGGGGGGGG